>JAUMJK010002801.1:0-22605 GCA_033558105.1 Coccyzus lansbergi
CATCTCCTTCCATCCCATCCTCTTCCATCCTCTTCCATCCTCCTCATTTCCTCCTCCATCCTCCTCCATCCTCCTCATTTCCTCCTCCATCCTCCTCCATCCTCCTCCATCCTCCTCATTTCCTCCTCCATCCTCCTCATTTCCCCCTCCATCCTCCTCCATCCCAACCTCATCCCAACTCCATCTTCTTCCATCCCAACTTCATCCCCTTCCAACCTCATCCCCTTCCACTCCATCCCATCCCATCCCCTTCCATCCCATCCCCTTCCACCCCAACCCCATCCTCATCCCAGTCCGTCCTCTCCGGCAGGTTCCCCTCGCAGTCCCCTGGTGCCGGTGGCCGTCACCGTCGCTGTGGTGGCCGTGGTTGCCGCTCTGGCCGGCTCCTGGTGGCTTTACCGCGTTCGGGGTTGGAAGCCGATGCCGGACGGCTCCCAGGGCACCTGATCCACCTGGAACCACACCAAGAACCGCTTTGCCTCCAGCTCTCTCTGGACTCTTCCCGTTTTTGCTCAGTTTGAGTATTCCCGGTGCTGATTTTTGGGGGGTCCTGGGGCCACTTTGGGGTCCTGGGGCTGGTCTGGGGAGGGCGTCCAAGGGGTCCTGGAGCTCATGGTGAGTGTGGAAGGGGTCCTGGGGCTCATGGTTGGCGAGTTAAGATCCCATTCTGTGCGTGCAATGAGTTCTTGGAGCTCAGGGTGAGTGTGGAAGGGGTCTGGGAGCTGATGGTGAGTGTGGAAAGGGTCCTGGAGCTCATCGTGAATGTGGAAAGGGTCTTGGAGCTCATGGTTGGTGTGCCAAGATCCCATTGTGAGTGTGCAATGGGTTCTTGGAGCTCAGGGTGAGTGTGCAAGGGGTCTGGGAGCTGATGGTGAGTGTGGAAAGGGTCCTGGAGCTCATCGTGAATGTGGAAAGGGTCTTGGAGCTCATGGTTGGTGTGCCAAGATCCCATTGTGAGTGTGCAATGGGTTCTTGGAGCTCAGGGTGAGTGTGCAAGGGGTCTGGGAGCTGATGGTGAGTGTAGAAGGGGTCTTGGAGCTCATGGTGAGTGTGGAAGGGGTCTTGGAGCTCATGGTGAGTGTGGAAAGGGTCCTGGAGCTCATGGTGAGTGTGCCAAGATCTCATTCTGAGTGTGCAACGGGTTCTTAGAGCTCAGGGTGATTGTGCAAGGGGTCTGGGAGCTGATGGTGAGTGTGGAAGGGGTCTTGGAGCTCATGGTGAGTGTGGAAGGGGTCTTGGAGCTCATGGTGAGTGTGGAAAGGGTCCTGGAGCTCATGGTGAGTGTGCCAAGATCTCATTCTGAGTGTGCAACGGGTTCTTAGAGCTCAGGGTGATTGTGCAAGGGGTCTTGGAGCTCATAGTGAGCGTGGAAGGGGTCCTGGGGCTCATGGTTGCCGTGTTAAGATCCCATTCTGAGTGTGCAAGGGGTTCTTGGAGCTCATGGTGAGTGTGGAAAGGATCCTGGGGCTCATGGTTGCTGTGTTAAGATCCCATTGTGAGTGTGCAATGGGTTCTTGGAGCTCAGGGTGAGTGTGGAAGGGGTCCTGGAGCTTATGGTGAGTGTGGAAAGGGTCCTGGAGCTCATGGTGAGTGTGGAAAGGGGCCTGTAGCTCATGGTGAGTGTGGAAGAGGTCTTGGAGCTCATGGTGAGTGTGGAAGAGGTCTTGGAGCTCATGGTGAGTGTGGAAGGGGTCCTGGAGCTTATGGCGAGTGTGGAAGGGGTCTTGGAGCTCATGGTGAGTGTGGAAGGAGTCCTGGAGCTCATGGTGAGTGTGGAAGGAGTCCTGGAGCTCATGGTGAGTGTGGAAGAGGTCCTGGAGCTCACGGTGAGTGTGGAAGGGGTCTTGGAGCTCATGGTGAGTGTGGAAGGGGTCCTGGAGCTCATTGTGAGTGTGGAAGGGGTCTTGGAGCTCATGGTGAGTGTGGAAAGGGGCCTGTAGCTCATGGTGAGTGTGGAAAGGGGCCTGGAGCTCATGGTGAGTGTGGAAGAGGTCTTGGAGCTCATGGTGAGTGTGGAAAGGGGCCTGGAGCTCATGGTGAGTGTGGAAAGGGGCCTGGAGCTCACGGTGAGTGTGGAAGGGGTCCTGTAGCTCATGGTGAGTGTGGAAGGGGTCTTGGAGCTCATGGTGAGTGTGGAAAGGGTCCTGGAGCTCATGGTGAGTGTGGAAGGGGTCTTGGAGCTCATGGTGAGTGTGGAAGGGGTCTTGGAGCTCATGGTGAGTGTGGAAGGGGTCTTGGAGCTCATGGTGAGTGTGGAAAGGGGCCTGGAGCTCATGGTGAGTGTGGAAGGGGTCTTGGAGCTCATGGTGAGTGTGGAAGGGGTCTTGGAGCTCATGGTGAGTGTGGAAGGGGTCTTGGAGCTCATGGTGAGTGTGGAAGGGGTCTTGGAGCTCACGGTGAGTGTGGAAGTAGTCCTGGAGCTCATGGTGAGTGTGGAAGAGGTCTTGGAGCTCATGGTGAGTGTGGAAGAGGTCTTGGAGCTCATGGTGAGTGTGGAAGAGGTCTTGGAGCTCATGGTGAGTGTGGAAAGGATCCTGGGGCTCATGGTGAGTGTGGAAGGGGTCTTGGAGCTCATGGTGAGTGTGGAAGGAGTCCTGGAACTCATGGTGAGTGTGGAAGGGGTCTTGGAGCTCATGGTGAGTGTGGAAAGGGGCCTGGAGCTCATGGTGAGTGTGGAAGAGGTCTTGGAGCTCATGGTGAGTGTGGAAGAGGTCTTGGAGCTCATGGTGAGTGTGGAAGGGGTCTTGGAGCTCACGGTGAGCATGCCAGGACCCCACTGCGAGTGTCCAATGGATTCTTGGAGCTCATGGTGAGTGTGCAAGGAGGCCAGGAGGTCCTGGTGAGCGTGCCGGGGGCTCGCGGCGACAGGAGGGGCCGGATCCTGCTGGGTGCCAGGCGCTCGGCTCGTGCCACAGGGTGGGAACCGGAGGCAGGGGATGTAGCTCGAGCAACCACATCCTGGCCAGGGCACAGGGTCACATCCTGCCCCGGAACAGGGTCCTGGGCCAACACGCGGCTCACATCCTGGCCAAGGACCATCTCCTGCACCAGGACCAGCTCTAGGGGATCACATCCTGCACCAGGACCAGGCCCAGGGGGTCACATTCTGCATCAGGACCATGTCCAGGGGGTCACATCCTGCACCAGGACCAGCTCTAGGGGGTCACATTCTGCACCACATCCACGTCCAGGGGGTCATATTCTGTACCAGGACCACGTTCTGCACCAGGACCATGTCCAGGGGGTCACATCCTGCACCAGAACCACATCCTGCACCAGGACCAGGTCCTGTACCTGGGGGGTCCCATCCTGCACCAGGACCACGTTCTGCACCAGGACCATATCCAGGGGGTCACATCCTGCACCACGTCCATGTCCAGGGGGTCACATTCTGCACCAGAACCACATTCTGCACCAGGACCAGGTCCTGTACCTGTGGGTCCCATCCTGCACCAGGACCATGTTCTGCATCAGGACCACGTCCAGGGGGTCACATCCTGCATCAGGATCACGTTCTGCACCAGGACCATGTCCAGGGGGTCACATCCTGCACCAGGACCAGGGGGTCACATTCTGCACCAGGACCATGTCCAGAGGGTCACATCCTGCACCAAGACCATGTCCAGGGGGTCACATCCTGCACCAGGACCAGGTCCAGGGGGTCACATCCTGTGCCAGGACCAGGTCCTGTACCTGGGGGTCACGTCCTGCATCAGGACCACGTTTTGCACCAGGACCATGTCCAGGGGGTCACATCCTGCACCAGGACCAGGTCCAGGGGGTCCCATCCTGAACCAGCACCAGGTCCAGGGGGTCACATCCTGCTGGGTCCTGCACCATGAGGTCCCCCAACTCCCCTCGTGTCCCCATCCCCACTCAGTGTCCCAGTCCCCGCTGTCCCCCACGTCCTTGTCCACTCTGAACTGTCCCCTGGGCACGATGCCACCCGGTGCCCTTTGCCCACGGAGGCTGCCGTGACCTCCAGCCCCACAAGGCCAGTGAGATAAGAGCCTGGAAGCCCAACCGAGGCCGAAGGTCGGACTCAGCTCAGCGTTCCTGGCGTTCCGGCTCCTCCAGAACCAGCCTGGGGTGGGGCTGGGACCAGACCCAGTGGGATGGTGGGACGGCCACCAGGATGGGGACAGGGGATGGAGCTGCCACCGGCCGTGAGGGGGATGTGGATGTTGGGTTGTGGTGTTCTCGTGGTGGTTCTAGGTCATTGGGATGGGGACGTGGACACCAGGTTGTTCCAGGTCTTTGGGATAGGGACGTGGGATACATCACTGGACGTGGTGGGAACATGGACACCAGGTTGTTCCAGGTCATTGGGACTGGGATGTGGACACCAGGTTGCTCCAGATCACTGGGTTTGGGATGTGGACACCAGATTGTTCCAGATCATTGGGATGGGGACGTGGGATATATCACTGGATGTGGTGGGAAGATGGACACCAGGTTGTTCCAGGTCACTGGGTTTGGGATGTGGACACCAGATTGTTCCAGATCATTAGGATGGGGACATGGGATCCACCTCTGGCTGTGGTGGGAATGTGGACACTGGGTTGTGGGGGTTCCAGGTCACTGGGACTGGGACATGGACGCCAGGTTGCTCCAGATCATTGGGATGGGGACGTGGGATACATCACTGGACGTGGTGGGAACATGGACACCAGGTTGTTCCAGGTCACTGGTTTTGGGATGTGGACACCAGGTTGCTCCAGATCATTGGGATGGGGACGTGGGACATGGGATCCACCTCTGGCTGTGGTGGGAATGTGGACACTGGGTTGTGCTGTTCCTGTGGGGGTTCCAGGTCATTGGGACTGGGACATGGATACCAGGTTGCTCCAGATTATTGGGATGGGGATGTTGGATACATCAGTGGACGTGGTGGGACCATGGACACCGGGTTGTTCCAGGTCATTGGGACTGGGACACGGACACCAGGTTGTTCCAAGCCCTTGAGGTGGGGACGTGGGCCATGGGATCCATCAGTGGCCCTGGTGGGGACGTGGGCGCTGGTTGGTTCCTCTCCGTTTCGTCACCAGGAAGAGAAGTGAAACCTCCCTTGGCCGTGAGAAGCATCCGGGACCTTCTCAGTGAGTCACGGGGCTGGGGGAAGCGACCTGGGGGGGGGGGGGTCACCAGGACACGGTGTCACCACCGGAGCTGCCAACAGCAGCCAGGGAACTGGGGACAATGTCAGGAAGGAGTAGGGATGGAAGGGGACACGACGGGGTCCTCCCTGGTGCTTCCCCTGCACCGAGGGACGAGAGCAGCTCACCGTGTGTCACCAGGAGAACGTTGGTGTCACCATGAGGAGCATGTGGTCACCAGCGCGTGGGTGTGAGTGCGTCACCGCGAGGGTGTTGGTGTCACCCTGAAGGTGTTGATGTCACCGTGAAGGTGCTGGTGGTACCATGAGAACATTGGTTGCACCATGAGCGTTGGTGGCACCAGGAGGGTGTTGGTGTCACCGTGAGACTTTTGGTGGCAACATGAACATCATGTGGCCACCAGGCCCTGGGTGGTGGTGGCCCAGTTGGCTGAGCCCAAGGTCTCCGGGATGTCGCTTTCCCAACATCTCAATTCCCGGTGGCTCCAAACTTACTTCCCTCGTGTCACAAAAAATATAAGTAAAAGCAGAAGGGGGTGGGGTGGGGGTTGGTTGGTCCTCGTGGTGCCACCGCGGTGACACTGAGGGACACCCTGGTGCCCCCACCCCCCCTCCATGCCCTACCCTGGAAGGGATTGGGGCCAAATAGAGACCTCCCCAAGGGGGGTTGAGGGGTATGAGAATTGCCCCATCCCAGGGAAGGAGGCAGGAGAATTATAGAATCATAGAACAACCAGGTTGGAAGAGACCCATCGGATCATCGAGTCCAACAATTCCCATCAAACACTAACCCATGTTCCTCAGCACCTCATCCACCCGTCCCTTAAACACCTCCAGGGAAGGGGAATCAACCACCTCCCTGGGCAGCCTATTCCAATGCCCAATGACCCTTTCTGGGAAAAACTTCCTCCTAATCTCCAGCCTAAATCTCCCCTGGTGGAGCTTGAGGCCATTCCCTCTTGTCCTGTCCCCTGTCCCTTGGGAGAAGAGCCCAGCTCCCTCCTCTCCACAACCTCCTCTCAGGGAGTTGGAGAGAGCAATGAGGTCTCCTCTCAGCCTCCTCTTCTCCAGGATAAACCCCCCCAGCTCTCTCAGCCGCTCCTCATAGGGCCTGTTCTCCAGCCCCTTCACCAGCTTCGTTGCTCTTCTCTGGACTCTCTCCAGAGCCTCAACATCCTTCTTGTGCTGAGGGGCCCACAACTCAACACAGGATTCAAGGAGCGGCCTCATCAGTGCTGAGTCCAGAGGGAGAATCACCTCCCTGGCCCTGCTGCTCACACCATTTCTGATCCAAGCCAAGATGCCATTGGCCTTCTTGGCCCCCTGGGCACACTGCTGCCTCATGGTCAGTCGCTGTCGACCAACCCCCCCAGGTCCCTCTCCTCCTGGCAGTTTCCAGCCAGACTTCTCCCAGTCTGGAGCTCTGCTCAGGGTTGTTGTGCCCCAAGTGCAGGACTCGGCATTTGGCCGTGTTAAACCTCATCCCATTGGACTCAGCCCATGGATCCAGCCTGTTCAGGTCCCTTTGCAGAGCCTCCCGACCCTCCAGCAGATCCACACTCCCACCCAGCTCAGTGTCATCTGCAAACTTGCTGAGGGAGCACTCGATGCCTTCATCCAGGTCGTTGATGAAGACATTGAACCCGTCCTGGGGCAGGAGGGGACAGGAGGGCAGGGAACTGCCCTATCCCGGGACATCCCCGGAGCCGAAGTCCCCTCGAAATCCCCCGAGGGGTTGGACGAGGGGGTGTAGCTCCGCCCCGAGGGGGCAGGACGGACACACAGACAGACAGACAGACAGACAGACAGAGCCAGAGGAGGGACGGAGAGAGTGAAAGCACAGCTCGGAGCGCCCGGAACGAGCCATCCCCAACCCTAAGAGACCCAGAATCCGGAGAATTCGGATTGGGAGAATCCGGAGCGACCAGACTACCCAACCGACCCCATGAACCCCAAGGAGCTGCCACTGCTCCTCTGTGCCCTGGGAGCCATCGCAGGTGAGGGGACACTGGGGGGGGACAGAGCTCCAGACTGGGAGAAGTCTGGCTGGAAAACTGCCAGGAGGAGAGGGACCTGGGGGGGTTGGTCGACAGCGACTGACCATGAGCCAGCAGTGTGCCCAGGGGGCCAAGAAGGGCAATGGCATCTTGGCTTGGATCAGAAATGGTGTGACCAACAGGGCCAGGGAGGTGATTCTCCCTCTGGACTCAGCACTGGGGAGGCTGCTCCTTGAATCCTGTGTTGAGTTGTGGGCCCCTCAGCACAAGAAGGATGTTGAGGCTCTGGAGAGAGTCCAGAGAAGAGCAACGAGGCTGGTGAAGGGGCTGGAGAACAGGCCCTATGAGGAGCGGCTGAGAGAGCTGGGGGGGTTTATCCTGGAGAAGAGGAGGCTGAGAGGAGACCTCATTGCTCTCTCCAACTCCCTGAGAGGAGGTTGTGGAGAGGAGGGAGCTGGGCTCTTCTCCCAAGGGACAGGACGAGAGGGAATGGCCTCAAGCTCCACCAGGGGAGGTTTAGGCTGGAGATTAGGAGGAAGTTTTTCACACAGAGGGTCATTGGGCATTGGAATAGGCTGCCCAGGGAGGGGGTTGATTCCCCTTCCCTGGAGGTGTTTAAGGGACGGGTGGATGAGGTGCTGAGGGACATGGGTTAGTGTTTGATAGGAATGGTTGGACTCGATGATCCGATGGGTCTCTTCCAACCTGGTTGTTCTGTGATTCTATGATTCTATGACACTGAGATTGGGGGTGGGGGCAGGGACCTGGGGATGTTCTAGGTGTGTCCCTGGCACTGAGGAGCCGTGACCAGCACAGACCTGTCAGCACTAGCCTGTCATGACAAGCATGAGTCGGGGCTGCCCCATGCCCTGGAGGGGTTGAAGACCAGGTTGAGATGGAGCTTGGAGCTCCTGAGCCAGTGGGAGATGTCCCTGGATGGTACTGGAATGGGCTTAGAATCATATAGAATCATAGAACAACCAGGTTGGAAGAGACCCATCGGATCATCCAGTCCAACCATTCCTATCAAACACTAACTCATGTCCCTCAAGACCTCGTCCACCCGTCTCTTAAACACCTCCAGGGAAGAGGAATCAACCACCTCCCTGGGCAGCCTGTTCCAGTGCCCAATGACCCTCTGTGTGAAAAACTTCCTCCTAATCTCAGCCTAAACCTCCCCTGGTGGAGCTTGAGGCCATGAGAGATGTTGAGGACCAGGCTGGATGGAGCTTGGAGCCCCTCACCCAGCGGGAGGTGTCCTGGGGGTTGGATCCGGATGGTTTTTGGGTCTCTTCCAGCCCAACCCGTCCCACGCTTCCCCTTGGAGAGGCCACCGAGGAGCCAGCTCTCATTGGGCCTTGCTCAATCGCAGGAATTTCTTTCCATTTCTTCGGAGCGACCGTTATTCCAGGAAAGGGCAGGGACGGGATTTTTCTGTTTTTTCCCCTTGGCTTGAGGAAGGGAAACAATTCAAGCTGCTGCTCCCAGGGAATCCCCCACCCAGCCGGGTGCTGACTCAGCCCTGAGGGGGCTTCCTCGGGGGCACCGAGAGGGACGCGGTGGCTGGAAAGCACCGGGAAGTGCGACTGGTGGGAATTCCAGAGGTCTCTTTGAGCTCCCCCCCCCCCACTGTGCGAGAAGGAGGATGAGGCTGGGGTCCTCTCCAGCCTTGTGAATGAGTCTAAGGTCCTCTTGAATCTTGTGAATGAATCTGGGCTCCTCTCGAAACTCGTGAATGAGTCTGAGGTCCTCTCAAACCTTGTGAATGAGTCTGGGGTCTTCTTGAACCTTGTGAATGAGTCTGAGGTCCTCTCACCCTTGGGAACGAGTCTGGGGTCCTCTCACCCTTGTGAATGAGTCTGAGGTCCTCTCAAACCTTGTGAATGAGCCTGAGGTCCTCTCGAACCTTGTGAATGAGCCTGAGGTCCTCTTGAACCTTGTGAATGAGTCTGGGCTCCTCTCAAACCTTGTGAATGAGTCTGGGGTCATCTCAAACCTCGTGAATGAGTCTGAGGTCCTCTCAAACCTTGGGAATGAGTCTGGGGTCATCTCAAACCTTGTGAATGAGTCTGAGGTCCTCTCACCCTTGGGAACAAGTCTGGGGTCCTCTCACCCTTGGGAATGAGTCTGAGGTCCTCTCAAACCTTGTGAATGAGCCTGAGGTCCTCTTGAACCTTGTGAATGAGTCTGGGGTCCTCTCAACCCTTGGAGATGAATCTGGGGATCCCTTTGATCTTTGGCAATGACTCTGGGGTCCCCTTGACATTTGGGGATGAGTCTGAGGTCCTCTCAACCCTTGTGAATGAGTCTGGAGTCCTCTCAACCCTTGGAGATGAATCAGGAGGAGGGTCCTCTCAACCCTTGTGAATGAGTCTGGGGTCCTCTCAACCCTTGTGAATGAGTCTGAGGTCCTCTCGACCCTTGGGGGTGACTCTGGGGGTCCCCTCGATCTTTGGGAATGCGGGTGAGGGCGTCCTCTTGACCCCTAGGGAGAAGTCTTGGGGTCCCCATAATCTTTGGGGAGGAGTCTCGGGGGGTCCCCTCGACCTTCGAGGAGGAGCCTTGGGGTCCCCTTGGCAGGGAGGGGGAGGAATCTGGGGTCTTGGGGTCCCCTTGGCAGGGATGGGGATGAACCTGGGGTCTCCTTGGACTTCAGGGACGTGTATTTTGGGTCCCCTTGACCTTTGGGGATGATGCCGCGAGTCCCTTTCCCCCTGACCCCCTCACCCCAAGCCCTTCGTTGGTCCCGGCAGGTGGGTTGGGATCCTCCTTCGAGCTGCTGCTGGATCCGGCGGTGCCGGTGGTGGAGTTCGGCGGCTCCATCCGCCTGAGGCTGGAGACCACCTGCCAAGAGCCCAGAGGCCACGGCAACGTGGAGACCTCCTTCCGGAAGAAGGTGCTGAAGGCGTCGCCGACGGAGACGGTGGTCGAGCTGCTGAACGTCACCGAGTGGAACTCCACCGTCATCTCCTTCTACACCTGCGGCCTCCAGAGGAAGACGGTGTCCACCAAGCTCACCGTCTACAGTGAGGAACCGCAGGGAGGGTCGGGGAGGGGGGGGAATCGGTGCCCATCCCGGGATCATCTCCATCAGAGATGAGGTGGTTGATTCCCCTTCCCTGGAGGTGCTTAAGGGACGGGTGGACGAGGTGCTGAGGGACATGGGTTAGTGTTTGATAGGAATGGTTGGACTAGATGATCCGATGGGTCTCTTCCAACCTGCTTGTTCTATGATTCTGTGATTCTATGATGTTCTGTTTCTCCTCTGGCCTCGGGCCTGGAGAGGCCAACGCTCTCCTGGGTGGGAAACTGGTTGGCTGGAGGGCCCAGAGAGTGGTGGGAAATGGAGTTAACTCCAGCTGGAGGCTCTGAGCGATGTCCCCAGGGCTCAGTGCTGGGTCCTGCTCAATGTCTTCATCACCGAGCTGGATGAAGGCCTCGAGGGCACCCGGAGAGAGTCTGGGGGTGACCCAGAGCTGGGTTGGAGCTGCTGGAGGGGTTGGAGGTTCTCCAGAGGGATGGGAGCTGCTTGGATCCATGGGCTGAGAGCAAAGGGGCTGAGGTTGGAGCAGGAACTTGGGGCACAACAGCCCTGAGCAGCTCCAGCCCAGGAGAAGTCTGGCTGGAAAGGGCCTGGAGGAGAAGGAGCTGGAGGGGTTGGGTGAAGAGGAGCCAACCAGGTGGCCAAGAAGGCCAAGAAGGCCAAGGGCAACTTGGCTTGGAGCAGCCACGGTGTGGCCTTCAGGGCCTAGAAGGCCCTAAAGGGGTCCCAGGAGGCTCTAGAGGGTTCCTGGGGGTGTGAGGAGGGCCCTAGAAGCTCCTAAAGGAGCCAGGGAGGTTCTTCTCCCTCTGCTAAGGCCAAACCTCAAATCCTGGGGTCAGTTGTGGGTTCCTCTCTCCAAGAAAGATGTTGAGGCTCTGGAACCTTCCCTGGAGGGTTGAAGGGTTAGATGGCCGAGGTGCTGAGGGACACAGGTCAGTGATCGATGGGGATAGTTGGACTCCACGATCCGCTGGCTCCTTCCCAACCTGGTGATTCTCTGCTTCCTCTAGATGGGCTGAGGCCAGTGGTGCTGGAGCCGCTGGGGGAGCTGGAGGTGGGGAAGAGCCACCAGGTGACGTGTGGGGTGGATGACGTGGCTCCCATCCAGAACCTGACGGTGACGCTGATGCTGGGAAACGAGACCTGGAGCAGCAAAAGCTTCGAGATGGACAAGCGGGACGCGCCGGTCACGGAGAGGGTGACGCAGCAGGTGACAGCACAGAGGTGGCACCACGGGCAGAGCGTCATCTGCCACGCGGTGCTTGACCTGGAGCCCTACGGACCACGGATCCAGAGCTCCTCCGAGCCACAGACGTTGACCGTCTATGGTAAGAGGGCACCGGCAGCTCCGTGGGGGTTGCTCCACCAGGGTCTGGAGGGTCTGGAGAGGGATTGGGGGACAGGCTGGAGCCATGGATGGAAGGCAGGAAGGATCTGGAGAGGGATCAGGATCCATGGCTGGAGAAGCAGGAAGGATCTGGAGAGAGGTCAGGAGAGGTTGGATCCATGGATAGAGAGCAGGGAGGATCTAGAGAGGGATCAGGAGAAGCTGGATCCATGGCTGGAGGGCAGGAAGGATCTAGAGAGGGATGGAGAGAGGTTGGATCCATGTCTGGAGGGCAGGAAGGATCTAGAGAGGGATCAGGAGAAGCTGGATCCATGACTGGAGGGCAGGAAGCATCTAGAGAGGGATCAGGATCCATGGCTGGAGAAGCAGGAAGGATCTAGAGAGGGATCAGGATCCATGGACAGAGGTCAGGAAGGATCTAGAGAGGGATCAGGATCCATGGCTGGAGAAGCAGGAAGGATCTAGAGAGGGATCAGGATCCATGGACAGAGGTCAGGAAGGATCTAGAGAGGGATCAGGATCCATGGCTGGAGAAGCAGGAAGGATCTAGAGAGGGATCAGGATCCATGGACAGAGGTCAGGAAGGATCTAGAGAGGGATCAGGAGAGGTTCGATCCATGGTTGGAGGGCAGGAAGGATCTAGAGAGGGATCAGGAGAGGTTGGATCATGACTGGAGAGCAGGAAGGAACTGGAGAGGGATCAGGATCCATGGTTGGAGGGCAGGAAGGATCTAGAGAGGGATCAGGAGAGGTTGGATCATGACTGGAGAGCAGGAAGGAACTGGAGAGGGATCAGGATCCATGGCTGGAGAAGCAGGAAGGATCTAGAGAGGGATCAGGATCCATGGCTGGAGAAGCAGGAAGGATCTAGAGAGGGATCAGGATCCATGGACAGAGGTCAGGAAGGATCTAGAGAGGGATCAGGAGAGGCTGTTGGATGTTGGGCTCCTCTCCCAAAGAACAAGTGATGGGATGAGAGGAAAGGGCCTCAAGCTGTGCCAGGGGAAGGTCAGGTTGGCTGGTGGGAACGATTCCTTCGTGGAAAGGGTTGTCAAGCCTTGGAAGCAGCTGCAGAGGGATGTGGTGGAGTCTCCATCCCTGGAGGGCTTCAAAACACATGGAGAGCTGTGGCTCTCGGGGCAGGGATTGGCGGGTTGACGGTTGGACTGGATGATCTCAAAAGTCTTCTCCAACCTCAACGATTCCACGATCCTATAAACCCGGCTGATCCCAGGCTCTTTCTGGTGGTGGCAGAATTCCCGGAGGGTCCTCAGCTGGAGTCTCCCACCCAGCTGGAGGTGGACGAGATGGTGAACGTCAGCTGCAGCGTCGGGAGGGTCTTCCCAGCACCACAATTCCAACTGGTGTTCGCCAACCAGACCCTGGTGACCTCCGTGAGCCCCGACGGCCACCAGGCCATAGCCCTGGTGGGTCACAACCGGCCGGGGGGCTTCACCCTGCTTTGCACCGTGAAGGTGGGACCCATGGAACGTCAGAAGGAGACGCTCATCTCCGTCTACCGTGAGTGGCAGGGGAGGTGGCACCGGCACAGATCTCGGCTCAGGGAACACGGGAGTGACAACAAACCTCCCCGAGGTCACTAAGCTGGGCGGGAGTATGGAGCTGCTGGAGGGGTTGGAGGTTCTCCAGAGGGATGGGAGCTGCTTGGATCCATGGGCTGAGAGCAAAGGGGATGAGGTTGGAGCAGGAACTTGGGGCACAACAAACCCTGAGCAGCTCCAGCCCAGGAGAAGTCTGGCTGGAAAGGGCCTGGAGGAGAAGGCCCTGGGGGGGTTGGTTGACCAGGAGCCAACCAGGTGGCCAAGAAGGCCAAGGGCATCTTGGCTTGGAGCAGCCATGGTGTGGCCAGCAGGGCCTAGAAGGCCCTAAAGGGTCCCAGGAGGCTCTAGAGGGTTCCTGGGGGTGCGAGAAGGGTCCTAGAAGTTCCTAAAGGAGCCAGAGAGGTTCTTGTCAACCTGGTGAGACCAAACCTTTAATCCTGGGGTCAGTTGTGGGTCCTTCACTCCAAGAAAGACCTTGAGGGGCTGGAGAACGTCTGGAGAAGGGAACGGAGCTGGGGAAGGGGCTGGAGAAGAAGAGGAGCGTCTGAGAGAGCTGGGGGGGCTCAGCCTGGAGAAGAGGAGCCTGAGGGGAGACCTCATTGCTCTCTCCAACTCCCTGAGAGGAGGTTGTGTAGAGGAGGGAGCTGAGCTCTTGTGCCAAGGGCCAGGGGACAGGTCAGAGGGAATGGCCTCAAGCTCCACCAGGGGAGGCTCAGGCTGGACGTGAGGGAAAAATTCTTCATGGAAAAGGTGCTGGAAGAGGGAGGGAGTTGAGTCCCCTTCCCTGGAGGGTTGAAGGGACGGGTGGCCAAGGTGCTGAGGACCACAGGTCAGCGATTGATGGGGCTGGTTGGACTCCACGATCCGCTGGGTCCTTCCCAACCTGCTGATTCTCTATGGTCTCCATCAGGTTTCCCCTCACCGTGGTTGAACATCAGCTCCACCACCGCGGCAGCCGGCACGACGGTGTCCGGGCGCTGTTCCTTCCCTTCGGAGCACTCGCCCGAGCTCCAGCTGCAGGTCCGCGCTGGCCACCACGTCCTGGCCGGTTGGGTTCCAGCCCCGTTGACCTTCAACTTGACGGTGCAGGAAAACCACGACGGGATTAGGGTGACCTGCTACGCCAGGATTCCTCCAGGTGGCAAATCCCAGAAGAAGACTGCGACGATCCAGCTCAGCGTCACCGGTGAGGACGCCTGAGCTCCACGATGGTGAAGGGGAAAAAAAAAAAAAAAAAAAAAAAATCCAAGTCGGAATTAATTTCTCATCCTCGTCCTGCTTCTTCTTCTTGCAGCCCAACCCAGGTTGGACGATGAGAGCTGCCCTCCCAGGCAGAACTGGACGGAGGGGCAGGATGAGACCCTGCGGTGCTGGGCGTGGGGCAACCCCCGACCGCGCCTGCTGTGCTCCAAGGCTGGAGAAGCCTTCCCGGTCAACGTGCCACGTCCCGTCAGCCGCGACCACACCGGAACCTACCACTGCTTGGCCTCCAACCCGTTGGGGGTTGCGGAGAGGAACATCACCGTCTGGGTGCAGTGTGAGTGGGGACGGGGACCTGGGGGGATCCTGGGGGTCCTTGGGGGTCTTGGGGGTCCTGAGAGTCTTGGGGGTCCTTGGGGGTCCTGAGGGTCTTGAAGGTCCTTGGGGGTCTTGGGGGTCCTGGGGGTCCTGAGAGTCTTGGGGGGTCCTGAGAGTCTTGAGGGTCTTGGGGGTCCTGAGGGTCCTGAGGGTCCTGGGGATCCTGAGGGTCCTTGGGGGTCCTGAGGGTCCTCGGTTTCCTGAGAGTCTTGGGGGTCCTTGGGGTCCTTGGGGGTCCTGATGGTCCTGGGGATCCTGAGGGTCTTGGGGGTCCTGAAGGTCCTCGGGGGTCCTGAGGGTCTCGGGGGTCCTGAAGGGCCTTGGGGGTCCTGGGGGCCCTGAGGGTCCTGAGAGTCTTGGGGGTCCTCGGGGTCCTTGGGGGTCCTGGGGATCTTGGGAGTCTTGGGGGTCCTGAAGGTCCTGGGGATCCTGAGAGTCTTGAGGGCCCTGGGGGTCCTGAAATCTTGGGGATCATGAAGGTCTTGGGGGTCTTGAAGGTCTTGGGGATCCTGAGAGTCTTGGGGGTTCTGAAGGTCTTGAGGGTTCTGAGAGTCTTGGGGGTCCTGAGGATCCTTGGAGGTCCTGCAAGTTTTGGGGCTCTTGAGGGTCCTTGGGGATCCTGAAGGTCTTCGGGATCCTGAGGGCCCTTGGGGGTCCTGAGAGTCCTTGGAGGTCCTGAGGGTTTCAGGGATCCTGGAGAACTTGGGGGTCCTGGAGGTCCCAAGGGTTCTGAGGGTCCTGGGGATCTTGGGGGTCCTGGAGGTCTCCGAGATGCTCATGGTCTCTGAGATCCTGGAGGTCTCAGGGGTCCTGGGGATCTTGGGGATCCTGGAGGTCTCAGAGATGTTCATGGTCTCTGAGATCCTGGAGGTCTCAGGGGTCCTGGGGATCTTGGGGATCCTGGAGGTCTCAGGGGTTCTGGGGATCTTGGGGATCCTGGAGGTCTCTGAGACGTCTCCGAGGTCTTGGAGGTCCCAAGGGTTCTGAGGGTCCTGGGGATCTTGGGGATCCTGGAGGTCTCAGGGGCTCTCAAGGATCCTGGGGATCTTTGGGATCCTGGAGTCTCCAAGACATCTCTGAGGTCCTGGAGGTCCCAAGGGTTCTGAGGGTCCCTCAGCACCTCTGACCCCCTCCCCCCTCTCTCTCTCTCTCTCTCTCTCTCAGACCACGACCCCGAGGTTCTTCTCCCGGTGCTGCTGGCGTTGGCCTTGGTGGTGGCCTTGGTGGCCGGTGGGGTGGCCTACAGCATCTACTACCGCAAGAAGAAGATTCGGCAGTACCGGCTGCAGCAGCGGCAGAAGCAGCTGGAGATGGAGAGGCTGTGGCCACCGGGATCCTCGCAGAAGGCAACCAACGGCTCCGCACGAGGAGCTCAACCATAGCTGGTGGTGGTGGTGGAGGAGGACTCGGAGGACTCGGAGGACTTGGAAGCTCCCGGCAAGGGCTGAGGCCATGGCCACCGGCTTCATCCTGATGTTCTGGTGACGCCAGGGAGTGGCCGGGGTGGTGGCTGCTGCGGTGAAGCGGTTCCGGTGGCTGTGGTGGCCACGAGGAGGACGTGTCGGGAGGCTGGAGGTGGTGGAACTGAACTTCTCCCTGAACTTGATCCCTTGAGTGTTCCAAAGCCGGTGACGCCGGGACCGCTTGTCCTGGTGGCCTCGGGCATCCTGGAAGTCTCAAAGGTCTCTGTTGTCCTGATCTTGGTGGCCTAGAGGAGCATCCAGGATGAATCCTGGACCTTCAGCGCTGGGTGGAGGTGGTACCGATGCCGGCAGGAGGGTCTCAGAGCCGAAACGAGGGAGGTGAAGCCGCCAGAGATGGTGGAAGATGCTGTTGGGTTGGGTTGCACCAATAAAGGCAGCACCGTGACCCCAGGAGTTGGTTGAGTTTGGAGGATCCTGGAGGATCTCTGGTACCTTGAGTTCCTGAATCCTGGAGGATCCTCCAGTTCCTTGAGTTCCTGAATCCTGGAGGATCCTCCAGTTCCTTGAGTCCTTGAATCCTGGAGGATCCTCCAGTTCCTGAATCCTGGAGGATCTCCAGGACCTTGAGTTCCTGAATCCCGGAGGTTCCTCCAGGACCTTGACTTCCTGAATCCCGGAGGATCCTCCAGTTCCTCGAGTTCCTGAATCCTGGAGGATCCTCCAGTTCCTCGAGTTCCTGAATCCTGAAGGATCTCCAGGACCTTGAATCCTGGAGGATCCTCCAGTTCCTTGAGTTCCTGAATCCTGGAGGATCTCCAGGGGGGTTGGGTCCTGGGTCAATCCCAATCCAAGTGGGGCGACCTGTGCGTCCCCGTTCATCCCAACCCACCTCATCTGGCCTGTCCCAAGTGTCCCAGCTCATCCCACCTTCACCCACGTCCAGCTGGGAACATCCCGTGTGTCCCATCCCATGGGTCCTGGCTCATCCCGTGTGTCCCATCCCATGGGTCCTGGCTCATCCCATGTGTCCCATCCCATGGGTCCAATCCCATGTGTCCCATCCCATCCTTTGTGTCCCAGCCCATCCCACCTTCACCCAAGTCTTGGTGGTCTTGGCAGTTCTGGAGGTCCTGGTGGTCCTGAGGGTCCCTCGGCCCCTCTGGCGCCCACTTTCTCCACCAGACGATGACCACGACTTGGTGCTGGTGCCTGTGGTGGTCACTGTGGTGGTCACCAGGCTGGTTGCCGCACTGGCCGACGGCGTCTGCCACCGCAAGAAGAAGAAGATGGGGACCTACTGGCTGCACCTTCCCAGAGCCCCGAGCCAGGCTGGACTGGTCTATACTGGGCTGCACTGAGCTCTACTGGGCTGGACTGGTCTATACTGGACTGGACTGGTCTATACTAGGCTGCACTGAGCTGGACCGGGTTGGGCTGTATTGATCTGGGCTCTACTGGTCTATACTGGGCTATGCTGGGCTGGGGTGGACTGGGCTGTACTGGGATGTTCTGCGCTGTGTTGTAGTGAACTTTACTGGGCTGGACTGGTCTGTGCTGGGCTGGACTGGACCCTGCTGGGTTGCACTGAGCTCTTCTGGTCTAGACAAGTCTGGTCTATAAGAGCTCAATGGGTCTGGACTGGTCTATACTGGGCTACACTGATCTGGTCTATAAGAGCTTGTACTGAGCTCAATGGATCTGGACTGGGCTAGACTGGTCTGGTCTATAAGAGGTTGAACTGAGCTCTACTGGTCTGGACTGGTCTAGACTGGTCTGGACTGGTATAGAAGAGGTTGTGCTGGTCTATACTGGTCTGGACTGGTACATAAGAGGTTGGACTGGTCTATACTGGTTTCTACTGGTGCACACGCTGCCCATGTGCCTGGGATGTCTCTGCCGCCCCCGTGGACCAGGGGGTCCCATCCTGGCTCAGGTTTTGGGGTGCTGAGCCCCATAGGGTCCCATCCTGGCTCAGGTTTTGGGCGCTGAGCCCCACAGGGTCCCATCCTGGCTCAGGTTTTGGGTGCTGAGCCCCACAGGGTCCCATCCTGGCTCAGTTTTTGGGGTGCTGAGCCACATAGGGTCCCATCCTGGCTCAGGTTTTGGGTGCTGAGCCCCAGAGGGTCCCATCCTGGCTCAGGTTTTGGGTGCTGAGCCCCAGAGGGTCCCATCCTGGCTCAGGTTTGGGGGTGCTGAGCCCCAGGGGGTCCCATCCTGGCTCAGGTTTTGGGTGCTGAGCCCCACAGGGTCCCATCCTTGAATGGTTTTGGGGTGCTGAGCCCCATAGGGTCCCATCTGGGCTGGTTTTTGGGGTGCTGAGCCCCACAGGGTCCCATCCTGGCTCAGGTTTTGTGGTGCTGAGCCCCACAGGGTCCCATCCTGGCTCAGGTTTTGGGGTGCTGAGCCCCATAGGGTCCCATCCTGGCTGGTTTGGGGGTGCTGAGCGGCGCTGAGCACCATGGGGAGGGTAGGGGGAGGAGCAGCCCCTCTGGTCCCTCTGTCTCCTCCTCTGGCGGCGGCTGCGCTGCCTTCATCCTCCTCCTCCTCCTCCTCCTCCTCCTCCCCACAATCCTCTTCTTCCTCCCTCATCTTCCTCTTCCCCATCTCCATCCGCTCCATCCCCATCCCCCTCCTCCTCCTCCTCCTCCCTGTTCTGCTCTTCCTCCCCATCCCCCTCCTCCTCTTCCTCCTCGTCCTCCCCCTCCCCCTCCTCCTCCTTCATCCCCATCTCCATCCTCCTCCTCCTTCCGGAATTAATCTTCGTCCTCAGCTTCCTCTTCATCCTCAGCTTCCTCTTCATCCTCCTCTTCCCCCCATCCTCCTCCTCGACCCCCTCCTCCTCATTCTCTTCATCCCTCCCTCCTCCTTCTCTTCATCCCTCCCTCCTCCTCCTCCTTCTCTTCATCCTCACCCTCCTCCTCCTCTTCATCCCTCCCTCCTCCTCCTCCTCATTCTCTTCATCCTCCCTCCTCCTCCTCCTCCTTCTCTTCATCCTCACCCTCCTCCTCCTCCTTCTTCTCCTCCTCCTTCCCTTCATCCCTCCCTCCTCCTCCTCCTCCTCTTCATCCCTCCCTCCTCCTCCTCCTCATTCTCTTCACCCCTGCCCTTCTCCTCCTCCATCTCTTCATCCCTCCCTCCTCCTCCTCCTCTTCCCTACTCTCTTCATCCTCACCCTCCTCCTCCTCCTTCTCCTCCTCCTCATTCTCTTCATCCCTCCCTCCTCCTTCTCCTTCTCTTCATCCCTACCCTCTTCATCCCTCCTCTCCTCCTCCTCATTCTCTTCATCCCTCCCTCCTCTTCCTCCCTATTCTCTTCATTCCTCCCTTCTCCTCCTCCTCCTTCTCCTCATCCCTCCCCTCCTCCTCCTCCTCCTTCTCTTCATCCCTCTCCTCCTCCTCTATCCATATTCTCTTCATCCCTCTCCTCCTTCTCCTCCTCCTCCTCATTCTCTTCATCCTCCCCCTCCTCCCTATTCTCTTCATCCTCACCCTCCTCCTCCTCCTCCTTCTCTTCATCCTCCCCCTCCTCCTCCTCCTCCCCCATGGGAGCCGCTCAGCTGCTTCCCCCCCTCATCCTGGCTCTCGCAGGTAACGGGGGGGGGGGGGGGGGGGGCCAGGGACCCCCCAAAAATTGGGGGGGGGGGACACCCCCAGGGACCTTTAATGTTGGGGAGGAGGTTTGGGGGGGACCCCAAGGACCCTTGATATTGGGGGGGGGGACATGGGGGTGGACAAGGACCCTCAGTGGGGGACATGTGGGGGACCCCAAGAACCTCAGGGACCCTTAATGGGGGGGGGTACCCCAAGAACCTCAGGGACCCTTAATGTAATGGGTGGGGGGGGGCACCCCAAGAGTCTTTGGGGTGGGGGGATACACAGGAGGGACCCCAATATCCTCAGGGTCCCTTAATGGGGGGACTCAGCCCCAGTCTCAGCCCAGTTTAGGGGTCCCACCCCCCCCTAATCCCCCCCCAGAATGTGGATTGAGGTCGGGGAGAGGGGGTCTGGAGGTTGAGGGGTGCTGGGCCCCCCCCCCCCCCCCCCTCCCAGAGCAGGGATTGAGGTTGGGGTGGGGGGGGGGGGGGTCTCAGCCCAGTTTAGGGGTCCCAGGGTCCCCCACAGGGAGGTCTGGGGTGGGGGTGTAGGTTTTGGGGGCAGGTCTGGAGGTTTGGGAGGGGTCTGAGGGGGGGTCTGGAGGTTTTTTGGGGGGGGGGGGGTCTGGAGATCTGAAGTGGGGGGTGTAGATTTTGGGGGGGGAGGTCTGGAGATCTTGGGGGGGCAGTTCTGGAGGTCTGGGGATGGTGTGGAGGTTTTGGGGTGAGGGTCTGGAGGTTTTGGGGGGTCTGGAGGTTTGAGGGGGGGGTCTGGAGGTTTGGGGGATGGTTCTGGAGGTCTGGGGAAGGTGTGGAGGTTTTGGGGTGAGGGTCTGGAGCTCTGGGGGGGACTCTGAAGGTTTTGGGGGGGTGTCTAGAGCCCTGGGGGGGGGGGTTGTTCTGGATTTCTGGGATGGTGTGGAGGTTTTGGGGTGAGGGTCTGGAGGGGGTCTAGAGGCCTGGGGGGCAGTTCTGGAGGTCTGGACATGGTGTGGAGGTTTTGGGGTGAGGGATCTGAAGGTTTGGGGGGGGGTCTAGAGGCCTGGGGGTTGGTTCTGGTGGTCTGGGGACGGGGTCTGGAGGTTTTTGGGGGGGTCTGAGGGTCTTGGTGGGGGTGTAGGTTTTGGGGGGGGGGGTCTGGGGGAGGTCTAGAGGCCTGGGGGGTGTTTCTGGAGGTCTGGGGATGGGGTCTGGAGGTTTTGGGGTGAGGGTCTGAACCTCTGGGAGGGTCTGGAGGTTTTGGGGGGGGGGAGTTCTAGAGGCCTGGGGGGTGGTTTGGAGGTCTGGGGATGGTGTGGAGGTTTTGGGGTGGGGGTCTGGGGGGGTTAGAGGCTTGGGGGATGGTTCTGGAGGTCTGGGGAAGGTGTGGAGGTTTTGGGGTGAGGGTCTGGAGCTCTGGGGGGACTCTGAAGATTTTGGGGGGGTGTCTAGAGCCCTGGGGGGGGGGGGGGGGGTTCTGGATTTCTGGGATGGTGTGGAGGTTTTGGGGTGAGGGTCTGAAGGTTTGGGGGGGGGGGTCTAGAGGTCTGGGGGTTGGTTCTGGTGGTCTGGGGACGGGGTCTGGAGGTTTTGGGGGGGGTCTGAGGGTCTTGGTGGGGGTGTAGGTTTTGGGGGGGGGGGTCTGGGGGGAGGTCTAGAGGCCTGGGGGGTGTTTCTGGAGGTCTGGGGATGGGGTCTGGAGGTTTTGGGGTGAGGGTCTGAACCTCTGGGAGGGTCTGGAGGTTTTTGGGGGGGGGGGGGGGTTCTAGAGGCCTGGGGGGTGGTTTGGAGGTCTGGGGATGGTGTGGAGGTTTTGGGGTGGGGGTCTGGGGGGGGTTAGAGGCTTGGGGGATGGTTCTGGAGGTCTGGGGAAGGTGTGGAGGTTTTGGGGTGAGGGTCTGGAGCTCCTGGGGGGGTCTGGAGTCCTGGGTGTGTGTGTGTGTGTGTGTGTGTGAGGTTTTGGGGTTCCGGGGCTGAGCCGATGGGGGTCGCCGCGGGGGGGGCTCTCGCAGGGGCCGCCGGGGCCAGGCTGACGGTGGGGGCTTGGCCGCGAGTGGCCGTGGTGCCCTTCGGCGGCTCCGTGTCCGTCAACTGCAGCCGCAGCGCCTGCCCGGGGGGCAACGGGACCCTGGGGCTACGAACCCCCCTCCCCGTGGCCGCCGGGGCCGCCGGGCGCCGCTGGAGAACCTTCCGGCTCCTCAACGTCACCCAGTGGAACCCGGAGAGCGTCACCTGCCACGGGCGCTGCGGCCGCGACGAGGCCACTGCCAACACCGACGTCATCGTCTACCGTGAGCCCCGGGGGGGGCTAGCGGGGATGGGGGCCATGGTTGCCACCTCCCGGGTGGACGCCATGGGTGGTTGGATGGTTGCCACTATGGGTGGTTGGATGGTTGCCGCCTCCAAGGTTGGTGGAGCGGGTGATGGGCACATGAGTGGCCACCACAGATGGTTGGATGGTTGCCACCTCCGTGGTTGTCATAGCAGGTGCTGGGTGGCCACCGCGGTTGGTTGGACGGTTGCCACCTCCAGGGTTGGTAGACTGGGTGATGGGCTTCACGAGTGGCCACCACTCATGATTGGATGGTTGCCACTTCCAGGGCTGCCATAGCAGGTTGCTGGGTGGCCACCACGGTTGGTTGGACGGTTGCCACCTCCAGGGTTGGTGGACTGGGTGATGGGCTTCACGAGTGGCCACCACTCATGATTGGATGGTTGCCACTTCCAGGGTTGCCATAGCAGGTAACTGGGTGGCCACCACTGCTGGTTCAATGGTTGCCACCTCCAGGGTTGGTAGACTGGGTGATGGGTCCCATGAGTGGCCACCGCTGAGGGTTGGCTGGTTGCCCCCTCCGGCCTTTATAGACTGGCTGGTGGGTTTCTCGGGTGGCCACCGCTGAGGGTTGTCTGGTTGCCCCCTCCAGGGCTGCCGGAGCAGGTGGTGCTGGATCCGGTGCCGCCGGTGG
>JAUMJK010002802.1:0-24498 GCA_033558105.1 Coccyzus lansbergi
GGTGACACTGGGTGGGGACTGGGAGCACTGGGACTGGGAGGGGACTGGACTGGGACTGGGTGGGGACTGGGAGCACTGGGAGGGGCCCCTTGATCCCAGTTGGGACTCTCGCACTCCCAGTTTGGGGTCCCCCCTAGTCCATCCCTCCCCAGTTCTCCCCCCCAGTCCTCCCAGTTCCCCCCAGTCCTCTTCCCAGTCCTCCCAGTTCCCCCCTCCCTCTTCCCAGTTCTCCCAGTCACCTTCTCCCAGTCCTCCCAGTTCCCCCAGTCCTTTTCCCAGTCCTCCCAGTTGCCCCCCCCCTCCTCCCAGTCCTCCCAGTTCCCCCCCATTCCTCTTCCCAGTCCTCCCAGTTCCCCCCATTCCTCTTCCCAGTTCTCCAGTTCCCCTCTCCCTCCTCCCAGTCCTCCCAGTTCCCCCCCTTCCCTCCTCCCAGTCCTCCCAATTCCCCCCTCCCTCTTCCCAGTCCTCCCAGTCACCTTCTCCCACTCCTCCCAGTTCCTCCCATTCCTTTTCTCAGTCCTCCCAGTTCCCCCCATTCCTCTTCCCAGTCCTCCCAGTCACCTCCTCCCAGTCCTCCCAGTTCCCCCCAGTCCTTTTCCCAGTCCTCCCAGTTGCCTCCCCCCGTCCCAGTTCTCCCAGTTCCCTCCTCCCTGTCCTCCCACTCTTCCCAGTTACCCCCTCCAAGTTCTCCCACTCCTCCCAGTTCGCCCCCAGTCCTTTTCTCAGTCCTCCCAGTTCCCCCCATTCCTTTTCCCAGTCCTCCCAGTTCCCCCCATTCCTCTTCCCAGTCCTCCCAGTTCCCCCTCCCTCCTCCCACTCCTCCCAGTTCCCCCCTCCCTCTTCCCAGTTCTCCCAGTCACCTTCTCCCACTCCTCCCAGTTCCTCCCATTCCTTTTCTCAGTCCTCCCAGTTCCCCTCATTCCTCTTCCCAGTCCTCCCAGTTCCCCCATTCCTCTTCCCAGTCCTCCCAGTCACCTTCTCCCAGTCCTCCCAGTTCCCCCCATTCCTCTTCCCACTCCTCCCAGTTCCCCCCTCCCTCTTCCCAGTCCTCCCAGTCACCTTCTCCCACTCCTCCCAGTTCCCCCCATTCCTCTTCCCAGTCCTCCCAGTTCCCCCTCCCTCCTCCCACTCCTCCCAGTTCCCCCCCCTCCCTCTTCCCAGTCCTCCCAGTCACCTCCTCCCAGTCCTCCCAGTTCCCCCAGTCCTTTTCCCAGTCCTCCCAGTTCCCCCCATTCCTTTTCCCAGTCCTCCCAGTTCCCCCTTCCCTCCTCCCAGCCCTCCCAGTTCCCCCCATTCCTCTTCCCAGTCCTCCCAGTCACCTCCTCCCACTCCTCCCAGTTCCCCCCATTCCTCTTCTCAGTCCTCCCAGTTTCCCCCTCCCTCCTCCCACTCCTCCCACTCCTCCCAGTTCCCCCCCTCCCTCCTCCCAGTCCTCCCATTTACCCCCCTCCCTCCTCCCACTCCTCCCAGTTCCCCCCCATTCCTCTTCCCACTCCTCCCAGTTAATCCCCCATAAGCGGGTTGGGTTAATCCCATCTAGGGGGCGTGGCCATCCCCCCAGTGGGCGTGGCCTCCCCTAGCCCCTCCCCCTTCGGGCGCGGTCGCTTCTTTCCCAGCACAAACTTTTCTCCCCCCTCCCCCTCCCCTCCCCCTCCCCCTCCCCCAAACTTTTTTTTTTTTTTTTTTTTTTTGGGGGTGTCGCCCCCTCCCCCCCCCCCCCCCCCATCCCCCCCCCTCCCTCCTCGCCTTGGTGTCCCCAGTGCCGGGATGGGGGCGCGGGGGGGCCCCCCAGGGCCCCCCAGGGCTCTTACTGGTCATACTGGTCATACTGGTGATACTGGTGGAGGAGGCTGAGGGTGAGTTGGGGGTTGGGAATGGGCTGGGGGGGGTCTTTGGGGGGGGAGGGGATGGGGGGAGTCCTGAGAGGGATGGGGGGGGCCCCCCAGGGCTCTTACTGGTCATACTGGTCATACTGGTGATACTGGTGGAAGTGGCTGAGGGTGAGTTGGGGGTTGGGAATGGGCTTGGGGGGGGTCTTTTGGGGGGGAGGGGATGGGGGGGGTCCTGAGAGGGATGGGGGGGGAGGGCCCTGCTGGGTCTTACTGGTCATACTGGTCATACTGGTCATACTGGTGGAGGAGGCTGAGGGTGAGTTGGGGGGGAAAGGGGGGGGTTGGGGGGGGGGGTCTTGTGTTGGGGGGGGGAGGGTCCTGAGAGGGGTTTGAAGGAGATGGGGGGGGGGGGGTCCCTGATGTGTCTTACTGGTGATACTGGTGATACTGGTGATACTGGTGGGGGGTGATGGGGATGGATGCCGAGGATGCCTGGAGGGTCCCAGGGGAGTTGAGGGGAGGGGTGGGTTGGGGGGGGGGGGCACCCAGTGACACCCCCCCCACCACCACCAGTGACCTCCAGTTTCCTTTCCCAGGACCCCAGTGACCCTCCCAGGTGGTTACTGGGAGGGCTGGGGTTGGGCTTGGGGGGGGGGGGGGGTCAGTTGTGGGGCTGGGAGGAGCACTTGTGGGTCTGGGGGGTTCTGATGTGGGTCAGTTGTGGGTCTGGGGGGTCAGTTATGGGTCTGGGAGGAGCACTTGTGGGTCTGGGGGTTCTGATGTGGGTCAGTTATGGGTCTGGGGGGTCAGTTGTGGGTCTGGGGGGTCAGTTGTGGGTCTGGGGGGTCAGTTGTGGGGCTGGGAGGAGCACTTGTGGGTCTGGGGGTTCTGATGTGGGTCAGTTATGGGTCTGGGAGGAGCACTTGTGGGTCTGGGGGTTCTGCTATGGGTCACTTGTGGGTCTGGGGGGTCAGTTGTGGGTCTGGGGGGTTCTGATGTGGGTCAGTTATGGGTCTGGGGGGTCAGTTATGGGTCTGGGAGGAGCACTTGTGGGTCTGGGGGTTCTGCTATGGGTCAGTTATGGGTCTGGGAGGAGCACTTGTGGGTCTGGGGGTTCTGCTATGGGTCAGTTATGGGTCTGGGGATGCTGATACGGCTCAGTTATGGGTCTGGGGGCTCAGTTGTGGGTCTGGGGGCTCAGTTATGGGTCTGGGGGGGGGTCACTTATGGGTCTCCCTCCCCCTGGTCTGAGGTTCCTGGAGGTGCCCCCCATGTGGGTCTGGGGGGGTCAGTTATGGGTCTGAGGGATCACTTATGGGTCTGGGGGGGGCTGATATGGGTCAGTTGTGGGTCTGGGGGTCAGTTATGGGTCTGGGGGTCTGATGTGGCTCTGGGGGCTCAGTTGTGGGTCTGGGGGGTCAGTTATGGGTCTGAGGGGTCACTCATGGGTCACCCCCCAGGTCTGAGGTTCCTGGAGGTGCCCCCCATGTGGGTCTGGGGGGGTCAGTTATGGGTCTGGGGGTTCAGTTATGGGTCTGGGGGGGGTCACTTATGGGTCTAGGGATTTACTTGTGGGTCTGCCCCCCAGGCCTGCGGTTCCTGGAGGTTCCCCCCAACGTGACGGGGGCCGTGGGGGGCTCCGTGGGGCTGCTGTGCCGCGTGGCCGGAGGGGGGGACGACGGCAGCCGGGACCCCCCCGAGCTGGGCTGGTGGCGCGAGGGGCGACCCCTGGAGCTGGCGGACACCGACCTGGCCCAGATGCCCCTGGGGGACGGCCGCTGGGTGGCCACTAGCCGCCTCAGGTGGGCTACTAGGGTTTGGGGTGGGGGGGGCAGGGGATCCAGGCTTGGCCCATTGGGGGAGCTGGTTCTCCGTAAGGATCTATGGTGGTGCAGGCTTGGCCCATTCTCCATAAGGATTCATTGGGTGTCCAGGCTTGGCCCATTCTCCATAAGGATCTATGGGGATCCAGCCTTGGCTCATTCTCCATAAGGATTCATTGGGGGTCCAGGCTTGGCCCATTCTCCATAAGGAGGCATTGGGGATCCAGGCTTGGCCCATTCTCCATAAGCATCTATGGGGATCCAGGCTTGGCCCATGAGGATCCACGTTTAACCCTTTGTGACCCATATTCCTCCAACCCCTGTTGACCCCTATTGACCCCTATTGACCCCTGCTGACCCCTGCTGACCCCTGATGACCCCCAGCCTGGTGTCCCTGGAGCTTGGGGACGCCGGTCGCTACCAGTGCTGGGCCAGGGCCGGAGCCGACCTCCTCGTGTCCCCCGACATCCACCTCCAGCTCGCAGGTCACCCCCCGTGACCCCCAGTGTCCCCATCACCCCCCCCCAGTGTCCCCATCATTCCTCCCAGTGTCCCCTCAGTGTCCCCATTAAATCCCCAGTGTCCCCCTAACCCCCCCAGTGACCCCCAGTGTCCCAATCACCCTCCCAGTGTCCCCAGTGACCCCCAGTGTCCCCATCACCCCTCCCAGTGCTCCCCAGTGTCCCCCTGACCCCTCCCAGTGTCCCCATCACCCTTCCCAGTGTCCCCATCACCCTTCCCAGTGTCCCCCTGACCCCTCCCAGTGCCCCCCAGTGTCCCCATCACCCCTCCTAAGGTCCCCCCAGTGTCCCAATTGACTCTCCCAGTGTCCCCCAGTGTCCCCATCACCTCCCCCAGTGTCCCCCAGTGCCTCCCCAGTGCCCCCCAGTGTCCCCATTACCCTCCCAGTGCCTCCCAGTGTCCCCATCACCCCTCCCAGTGCCCCCCAGTGTCCCCATCACCCCTCCCAGTGCCCCCCAGTGTCCCAATTGACTCTCCCAGTGACCCCTAGTGTCCCCATCACCTCCCCCAGTGTCCCCCAGTGCCTCCCCAGTGCCCCCCAGTGTCCCCATTACCCTCCCAGTGCCTCCCAGTGTCCCCATCACCCCTCCCAGTGCCTCCCAGTGTCCCCATCACCCCTCCCAGTGCCCCCCAGTGTCCCCATCACCCCTCCTAAGGTCCCCCCAGTGTCCCAATTGACTCTCCCAGTGTCCCCCAGTGTCCCCATCACCTCCCCCAGTGTCCCCCAGTGCCTCCCCAGTGACCCCTAGTGTCCCCATCACCTCTCCCAGTGTCCCCCAGTGTCCCCCTTACACCTCCCAGTGTCCCCCCAAATGTCCCCATCACCCCTCCCAGTTCCCCCCAGTGTCCCCATTGACCCCCCCAGTGCATCCCAGTATCCCCCCAGTGTCCCCATCACCTTTCCCAGTGTCCCCCTGGCCCCTCCCAGTGACCCCCCCCAGTGTCCCCATCACACCCCCCAGTTCCCCCCAGTGTCCCCCATTACCCACCCAGTGTCCCCCCAGCATCCCCATTAAATCCCCAGTGTCCCCATCACCCCTCCCAGTGTCCCCATGATCCTCCCAGTGCCCCCCCAGGGTCCCCATCATCCCCCCAGTGTCCCTCCAGTGTCCCCAGTGACCCCTTGTGTTCCCCTGACCCCTCCCAGTGTCTCCCAGTGGCCCTATCACCTCCCCCAGTTCCCCCCAGTGACCCCTAGTGTCCCCATCCCCCCCCCCCCAGTGTCCCCATAGCCCTCCCAGTGTCCCCCCAGTGTCCCCAGTGACCACTCCCAGTGTCTCCCAGTGTCCCCATCACCCCCCCAGTTCCCCCCAGTGTCCCCCTAGTGTCCCCATGACCCTTCCAGTTTCCCCCCAGTGTCCCCATCACCCCCCCCAGTGTCCACACCAACCCCACAATGTCCCCCCAGTATACCCATCAACCCCCAGTGTCTCCCTGACCTCCCCAGTGTCCCTCCAGTGTCCCCAGTGACCCCTTGTGTCCCCCTGACCCCTCCCAGTGTTCCCCCCAGTGTCCCCATCACCTCCCCAGTTCCTCCCAGTGTCCCCATTGATCACCCCAGTGTCCCCATCACCCCTCCCAGTGCCCCCCAGTGTCCCCCTGACCCCTCCCAGTGTCCCCATCACCCTTCCCAGTGTCCCCCTGACCCCTCCCAGTGCCTCCCAGTGTCCCCATCACCCCTCCCAGTGCCCCCCAGTGTCCCCCTGACCCCTCCCAGTGTCCCCATCACCCCTCCCAGTGTCTCCCTGACCCCTCCCAGTGCCTCCCAGTGTCCCCCTGACCCCTCCCAGTGCCCCCCAGTGTCCCCATCACCCCTCCTAAGGTCCCCCCAGTGTCCCAATTGACTCTCCCAGTGTCCCCCAGTGTCCCCATCACCTCTCCCAGTGTCCCCCAGTGTCCCCCTTACACCTCCCAGTGTCCCCCCAAAATGTCCCCAGCACCTCTCCCAGTTCCCCCCAGTGTCCCCATTGACCCCCCCAGTGCCTCCCAGCGTCCCCCCAGTGTCCCCATCACCTTTCCCAGTGTCCCCCTGGCCCCTCCCAGTGACCCCCCCCCAGTGTCCCCATCACACCCCCCAGTTCCCCCCAGTGTCCCCCATTACCCACCCAGTGTCCCCCCAGCGTCCCCATTAAATCCCCAGTGTCCCCATCACCCCTCCCAGTGTCCCCATGATCCTCCCAGTGCCCCCCCAGGGTCCCCATCATCCCCCCAGTGTCCCTCCAGTGTCCCCAGTGACCCCTTGTGTTCCCCTGACCCCTCCCAGTGTCTCCCAGTGGCCCCATCACCTCCCCCAGTTTCCCCCAGTGACCCCTAGTGTCCCTATCCCCCCCCCCCAGTGTCCCCATAGCCCTCCCAGTGTCCCCCCAGTGTCCCCAGTGACCACTCCCAGTGTCTCCCAGTGTCCCCATCACCCCCCCAGTTCCCCCCAGTGTCCCCCTAGTGTCCCCATGACCCTTCCAGTTTCCCCCCAGTGTCCCCATCACCCCCCCCAGTGTCCACACCAACCCCACAATGTCCCCCCAGTATACCCATCAACCCCCAGTGTCTCCCTGACCTCCCCAGTGTCCCTCCAGTGTCCCCAGTGACCCCTTGTGTCCCCCTGACCCCTCCCAGTGTTCCCCCCAGTGTCCCCATCACCTCCCCAGTTCCTCCCAGTGTCCCCATTGATCACCCCAGTGTCCCCATCACCCCCCCAGTGCCTCCCCAGTGTCCCCATTAAATCCCCAGTGTCCCCATCATCCCCCACAGTGTCTCCATCAACCCCCCAGTGCCCTCCCAGTGTCCCCCAGTGTCCCCCTGACCACTCCCAGTGTCCCCCAGTGTCCCCATCACCTCTCCCAGTGTCCCCTCAGTGACCCCTAGTGTCCCCATCACCCCCCCCAGTTCCCCCAATGTCCCCCCAGTTCCCCTCCAGTGTCCCCCATTACCCTCCCAGTGTCCCCCTGACCCCCCAGTGCTCCCCCAGTGCCCCCATCACCCCTCCCAGTGTCCTCCCAGTGTCCCCCTGACCCTCCCAGTGCCCCCCCAGTGCCCCCATCACCCCTCCCAGTGTCTCCATCAACCCCCCCAGTGCCCTCCCAGTGTCCCCCTGACCCTCCCAGTGTCCCCATCACCCCTCCCAGTGTCTCCATCAACCCCCCCAGTGCCCTCCCAGTGTCCCCCTGACCCTCCCAGTGCCCCCCCAGTGCCCCCCCAGTGTCCCCATCACCCCCCCCAGTGTCCCCCCAGTGTCCCCCTGACCCCTCCCAGTGTCCCCATCACCCCTCCCAGTGCCCCCCAGTGCCCCCCAGTGTCCCCATCACCCCTCCCAGTGTCCCCCTGACCCTCCCAGTGTCCCCCCAGTGTCCCCATCACCCCTCCCAGTGTCCCCCTGACCCTCCCAGTGCCCCCCAGTGTCCCCCTGACCCTCCCAGTGCCCCCCAGTGTCCCCCTGACCCTCCCAGTGTTCCCCCAGTGTCCCCATCACCCCTCCCAGTGCCTCCCAGTGTCCCCATCACCCCTCCTAAGGTCCCCCCAGTGTCCCCCAGTGCCTCCCCAGTGACCCCTAGTGTTCCCATCACCTCTCCCAGTGTCCCCCAGTGTCCCCCTTACACCTCCCAGTGCCCCCCAGTGTCCCCCTGACCCTCCCAGTGTCCCCCCAGTGTCCCCATTGACCCCCCCCATTCCCCCCCATTGATCCCCATTCCCCCCTATTTCCCCCCACTGACCCCCCCCAGGTCTCCCCGTGTTCCTGGAGGAGCCGCAGGACGCGTCGGTGGGGCTGGGGTCCCCCTTCTCGCTGCGCTGTGGGGCGCGGGGACCCCCCGAGCCCGTGCGGCTGCGCTGGCTGAGGGACGGGACACCCCTCAACGCGCTCGGGGAACCCCTGGCTGACAACCCCTCCGTCCTCAGCGTCACTGGTGAGCTGGGGGGGGGGGGGTTAATGGGGGTCAATGGGGGGGATTGGGGGAGGCAATGGGGGGGTCAATAGGGAGCCAATACGGGGAACTGGGGGGGGGAGTCAATGGGGTGACTGGGGGTCAGTGGGGTGACTGGGAGGACACTGGGAGGGGTGATGGGGACGCTGGGGGTGGTCAGGGGTGGGAATGGGGGGCAATGAGGGGTTAATGGGGGGAATGGGGTCTCTATGGGGGTCTCTCTGGATCACTATGGGGTCCCTATGGAGTCTCTATAGGTCTCTATGGAGTCCTATGGGTTTCTATGGAGTCCCTATGGGTCTCTATGGAGTCCTATGGGTTTCTATGGAGTCCCTATGGGTTTCTATGGAGTCCCTATGGGTCTCTATGGAGTCCCTATGGGTCTCTATGGGGTCTCTATAGGTCTCTATGAGATCTCTATGGGATCTCTATAGGTCCCTATGGAGTCTCTATGGGGTCGCTATGGGTTTCTATGGGTCTCTATGGGGTTTCTATGGGGTCTCTATGGAATCTCTATGGGTTTCTATGGTCTCTATGGAGTCTCTATGGGTCTCTATGGGGTCTCTATGCGTCTATATGGGGTCTCTGTAGGTCTCTATGGGTCTCTATGTGGTCTCTATGGGGTTTCTATAGGTCTCTATGGGGTCTCTATGGATCTCTATGGGGTCTCTATGGAGTCTCTATGGAGTCTCTATTGGGTCTCTATGGGTCCCTATGGGTCTCTATGGATCTCTATCGGATCTCTATGGGACTCTGTGGGGTCTCTATGGAGTCTCTATGGGGTCTCTGTAGGTCTCTATGGATCTCTATGGAGTCTCTATGGGGTCTCTATGGAGTCTCTATTGGGTCTCTATGGATCTCTATGGGGTCTCTATGGGACTCTGGGGTCTCTATGGGGTCTCTATGGGTCTCTATGGAGTCTCTATTGGGTCCCTATGGGTCTCTATGGATCTCTATGGAGTCTCTATGGGGTCTCTATGGAGTCTCTATTGGGTCCCTATGGGTCTCTATGGGGTCTCTATAGGTCTCTATGGGGTCTCTATGGATCTCTATGGGGTCTCTATGGGACTCTGGGGTCTCTATGGGTCTCTATGAGGTCTCTATGGAATCTCTATGAGGTCTCTATTGGGTCTCTAGGGGTCTCTATGGGTCCCTATGGGTCCCTGTGGAGTCTCTATAGGTCTCTATGGGGTCTCTATGGAGTCTCTATGGGTCCCTATGGGGTCTCTATGGAGTCCCTATGGGGTCCCTATGGAGTCGTCTCTATGGGTCCCTATGGGCTCTCTGTGGATCTCTATGGAGTCTCTATGGGTCTTTATGGAGTCTCTATGGGGTCTCTATGGATCTCTGTGGGTTTCTATGGTCTCTATGGAGTCTCTATGGGTCTCTATGGGGTCTCTATGCGTCTATATGGGGTCTCTATGTATCTCTATGGGTCTCTATGGAGTCTCTATGTGTCTCTATGGGGTCTCTATAGGTCTCTATGGGTCCCTATGGAGTCTCTATTGGGTCTCTATGGATCTCTATGGGGTCTCTATGGATCTCTATAGGGTCTCTATGGAGTCTCTATGGGACTCTGTGAGGTCTCTATGGGTCCCTATGGATCTCTATGGCGTCTATGGAGTCTCTATGGAGTCTCTATGGAGTCCCTATTGGATCTCTATGGGGTCTCTATGGAGTGCATGGTCTCTATGGGTCTCTATGGAGTCTCTATGGGTCTCCAGGGGTCCCTGAGGGGTTCATGGGGGTCAATGGGGGTATTTGGGGAGGCAATGGGGTGATTGGGGGGCAATGGGTGGGGCTATGGGGGTCAATGGTGGTCAATAGGGAGTCAATGGGGGGGGCAACGAAGGGGGATTGGGAGGCAATTGGGGGGGTCAATGGGGGGATTGAGGGGGGTTGGGGGTCAATCGGGGGGTCAGCGGTGAGGGGTCAATGGTAGGGTTGGGGGTCATTGGGGGGTCAATGGGGGTCAATGAGGAGCCAACAGGGGGAAACTGGGGGAGTCAACGGGGCACTGGGGGGGACACTGGGGGTTCTGTGGGGGCCACATGTGGGTCTCTGCCCCCCCCCGAGCAGGCCTGAACCGGAGCAGCTCCTTCTCCTGCGAAGCTCATAACGCCCGAGGGGTCAGCACCTCCCGCACGGCCACCGTCACCGGTGGGGACTTGGGGGTCTCTATGGGGCTGGGAGGTCTCTATGGGGCTGGGGGGTTCTCTCTGGGGCTCTGACCCCTTGCTCCCCCCCCCCCCAGTGCTGTCCCCAGCCCCCCAGAACCTGGTACTTGTGGGGCGAGGGCCGCGCTGGCTGGAGGTGGCCTGGGAGTTGGGGGGCAGCGGGGAGGACCCCCCCCAGCACTGCACCGTCCAGGTGAGGGGCACTTGGGGGGGCGGGGGGGGGGGACTTGGGGGGCTGGGGGTTCTCTATGGGATCTCAATGGGTCTCTATGGGGTCTCTATGGGGTCACTGTGGGTCTCTATAGGTCTCTATGGAGTCCCTATGGAGTCTCTATGGGTCCCTATGGGGTCTCTATGGGGTCTCTATGGGTCCCTATGGAGTCTCTATGGGGCTGGGGTCTCTATGGAGTCTCTATGGGTCCCTATGGAGTCTCTATGGAGTCTCTATAGAAAGTCTCTATGGGGTCTCTATGGGTCCCTATATGTCTCTATGGGGTCTCTATGGGTCTCTATGGGGTCTCTATGGGGCTGGGGTCTCTATGGGTCCCTGCTGTGTGGGGCTGGGGGTGTCTCTATGGGTCCCTATGGGGTCTCTATGGATCTCTATGGGGTCTATATGGGTCTCTATGGATCTCTATGGGGTCTATATGGGTCTCTATGGAATCTCTATGTGTCTCTATAGGTCTCTATGGAGTCTCTATGGGTCTCTATGTGGTCCCTATGGTTCTCTATGGGGTCCCTATGGGGTCTCTATGGGGTCTCTGTGTCTCTATGGAATCTCTATGGGTCTCTATAGGTCTCTATGGAGTCTCTATGGATCTCTATGAGGTCCCTATGGTTCTCTATGGGGTCCCTATGGGGTCTCTATGGGTCTCTATGTGTTTCTATGGAATCTCTATGGAGTCTCTATGGAATCTCTATGGGGCTGGAGGGTCTCTATGGGGCTGGGGTCTCTATGGGTTCCTGCTGTGTGGGGCTGGGGGTGTCTCTATGGGGTCCCTATGGAGTCCTATGGGGTCCCTATGGAGTCCTATGGGTCCCTATGGGGTCCCTATGGGGTCTCTCTGGCTCTGGGAGGTCTCTCTGGCTCTGTGGTCTCTATGGGTCTGGGGGCCCTCTATGGGTCCCAGCCCCATCCGTGTGGGTCAGGCGGAGGCGCCGGGTGTCCCCCCGATCTCCCGGCGGGTTGGGGTCCCCCCGATGCGGCTGCGGCTGCAGCCCCTGCGGCCCCACAGCTCCTTCCGCACCCGCGTGGCCTGTGGGGGCTCCGCCTGGACCCCCTGGCTGCCCACACACACCCTCCCCCCAGGTACGTGGGGAGATGTGGGGCTGGGGGATCTATGGGGCTGAGAGGGGGATCTGTGGGGTTGGGGAGGTCTCTGTGGGGCTGGGTGTTCTCTATGGGGCTGGATGTGGAGACTCCGTGGGTCTGGGAGGGGCCCTGTGGGGTGGGAGGCTGGGTCTGGGGGTTCTATGGGTCTGGAGGGTCTCTCTATGGGTCTGGGCTCTCTATGGGTCTGAAGTTCTCTCTATGGGTCTCTCTATGGGTCTGGGCTCTCTCTATGGGTCTCTCTATGGGTCTGGGCTCTCTATGGGTCTGAAGTTCTCTCTATGGGTCTCTCTATGGGTCTGAGGTTCTCTCTATGGGTCTCTCTATGGGTCTAGAGCCTCTCTATGGGTCTCTCTATGGGTCTGGGCTCTCTCTCTGTGGGTCTGAGGTTCTCTCTATGGGTCTCTCTATGGGTCTAGAGCCTCTCTATGGGTCTGGGCTCTCTCTATGGGTCTCTCTATGGGTCTAGAGCCTCTCTATGGGTCTCTCTATGGGTCTGGGCTCTCTCTCTATGGGTCTGAGGTTCTCTCTATGGGTCTCTCTATGGGTCTAGAGCCTCTCTATGGGTCTGGGCTCTCTCTATGGGTCTCTCTATGGGTCTGAGGTTCTCTCTATGGGTCTCTCTATGGGTCTGGGCTCTCTCTATGGGTCTGAAGTTCTCTCTATGGGTCTCTCTATGGGTCTGAGGTTCTCTCTATGGGTCTCTCTATGGGTCTGAGGTTCTCTCTATGGGTCTCTCTATGGGTCTGAGGTTCTCTCTATGGGTCTCTCTATGGGTCTAGAGCCTCTCTATGGGTCTGGGCTCTCTCTATGGGTCTCTCTATGGGTCTGAGGTTCTCTCTATGGGTCTCTCTATGGGTCTGGTCTCTCTCTATGGGTCTCTCTATGGGTCTAGAGCCTCTCTATGGGTCTCTCTATGGGTCTGGGCTCTCTCTCTATGGGTCTGAGGTTCTCTCTATGGGTCTCTCTATGGGTCTAGAGCCTCTCTATGGGTCTGGGCTCTCTCTATGGGTCTCTCTATGGGTCTGAGGTTCTCTCTATGGGTCTCTCTATGGGTCTGGGCTCTCTCTATGGGTCTGAAGTTCTCTCTATGGGTCTCTCTATGGGTCTGAGGTTCTCTCTATGGGTCTCTCTATGGGTCTGAGGTTCTCTCTATGGGTCTCTCTATGGGTCTAGAGCCTCTCTATGGGTCTCTCTATGGGTCTCTCTATGGGTCTAATGTCTCTCTATGGGTCTAGAGCCTCTCTATGGGTCTCTCTATGGGTCTGGGCTCTCTCTCTATGGGTCTGAGGTTCTCTCTATGGGTCTCGGCTCTCTCTATGGGTCTCTCTATGGGTCTAATGTCTCCCTATGGGTCTGGGGTCTCTCTCTATAGGTCTGGGGCTCTCTCTGTGCATCCGGAGGTCTCTCTCTGGGTCGCTCTGTGGGTCTGGGGCTCTCTCTATGGCCTCTCTATGGTTCTGGGGTCCTCTCTATGGGTCTGGGCTCTCTCTCTATGGGTCTGGGCTCTCTCTATGGGTCTCTCTATGGGTCTGGGTTCTCTCTCTGGGTCTCTCTATGGGTCTGACCCCCTCTCCCCCCCCATCTCTGCCCCACAGCTCCTCCCGCCGCCCCCTCCAACGTCTCGGTGTGGCGAGAGGGGGGGCAGCTGCGGGTGCGCTGGGGGGACCCCCCGGGGGGGCTGGACGGCGACTTGGGGGGCTACCGGCTGCACTACCACAGCCCCCCCAGGCCCGAGGTGGGGCGCCCCCCATTTCCCCCCCCATTTCCCCCCCATTTCCCCCCCATTTCCTCCTCATTTCCTCCCCATTTCCTCCCCGTTTCCCCCCCAGGAGGAGCTGGATGTGGGGCTGGCGCAGGAGGCGGCGCTGGACGTGGGGCTGGGGGACGTGTGGGTCAGCGTCGGGGCCTATGGGGCCGGGGGGACGGGGCCCTGGAGCCCCACGGCGAGGCCGCCACGTGAGTCGTCTCCCACCCTGCCCCACGGTGCCCCCCACGGCAACCCACGGCCTGACCCATAGTGACCCACAGTGACCCACAGCTTGACCCATAGTGACCCACAGCTTGACCTATAGTGACCCACAGTGACCCACAGCTTGACCCATAGAGAGTCACAGCCTGACCTATAGTGACCCATAGAGACCCACAGCCTGACCTGTAGTGACCCACAGCTTGACCTATAGTGACCCACAGTGACCCACAGCTTGACCCATAGAGACCCACAGCCTGACCTATAGTGACCCACAGTGACCCACAGCTTGACCTATAGTGACCCACAACTTGACCTATAGTGACCCACAGTGACCCACAGCTTGACCCATAGCAACCCACGGCCTGACCCATAGAGAGTCACAGCCTGACCTATAGTGACCCACAGTGACCCACAGCCTGATCCATAGTGACCCATAGCCTGACCCATAGTGACCCACAGCCTGACCTATAGTGACCCATGACGACCCACAGCTTGACCCATAGAGACCCACAGCCTGACCCATAGCCTGATCCGTAGCCTGACCTATAGTGACCCATGACGACCCACAGCTTGACCCATAGAGACCCACACCCTGACCCATAGCCTGATCCGTAGCCTGACCTATAGTGACCCATAGAGACCCACAGCCTGACCCATAGAGACCCACAGCCTGACCTATAGTGACCCACAGTGACCCACAGCTTGACCTATAGTGACCCACAGTGACCCACAGCCTGACCCATAGAGACCCACAGCCTGACCTGTAGTGACCCACAGCCTGACCTATAGTGACCCACAGTGACCCACAGCCTGACCTATAGTGACCCACAGTGACCCACAGCTTGACCCATAGAGAGTCACAGCCTGACCTATAGTGACCCATAGAGACCCACAGCCTGACCTGTAGTGACCCACAACTTGACCTATAGTGACCCACAGTGACCCACAGCTTGACCCATAGCAACCCACGGCCTGACCCATAGAGAGTCACAGCCTGACCTATAGTGACCCACAGTGACCCACAGCCTGATCCATAGTGACCCATAGCCTGATCCATAGTGACCCATAGCCTGACCCATAGTGACCCACAGCCTGACCTATAGTGACCCATGACGACCCACAGCTTGACCCATAGAGACCCACAGCCTGACCCATAGCCTGATCCGTAGCCTGACCTATAGTGACCCACAGAGACCCACAGCTTGACCCACAGAGACCCACGGCCTGACCCATAGAGACCCACAGCCTGACCTATAGTGACCCACAGTGACCCACAGCTTGACCTATAGTGACCCACAGTGACCCACAGCTTGACCCATAGAGACCCACAGCCTGACCTGTAGTGACCCACAGCTTGACCTATAGTGACCCACAGTGACCCACAGCTTGACCCATAGAGACCACAGCCTGACCTATAGTGACCCATGACGACCCACAGCTTGACCCATAGAGACCCACAGCCTGACCCATAGCCTGATCCGTAGCCTGACCTATAGTGACCCACAGAGACCCACAGCCTGACCCATAGCAACCCACAGCCTGACCCATAGAGACCCACAGCCTGACCTATAGTGACCCACAGTGACCCACAACTTGACCTATAGTGACCCAGAGTGACCCCCAGCTTGACCCACAGCCTGACCCATAGTGACCCACAGCCTGACCTATAGTGACCCACAGTGACCCACAGCTTGACCTATAGTGACCCACAGTGACCCCCAGCTTGACCCACAGCCTGACCCATGGCGACCCACAGCCTGACCCATAGCAACTCATGCCCTGACCCGTAGAGACCCACATCCTACTGACCCACAGCCTGACCCATAGCGACCCACATCTCCCCTCCTCCCCACACTGCCCCATATCCCTTCGCCCCACATGTCCCATCATCTCCCCTGCCCCATAACCCACTGCCCCACGTCCCCTGAGCCGCTGCCCCCTCTCTCTCTCTCTCCCCACAGCTGCGGACGCCCCACTGGAGACACAGCCTGGTGAGAGACACCTGGGGGGGGGGAGAGAGACCCACAGCTCCTGCCCCATAGCTCCGGGATGGGGATGGAGGTGGAGATGGGGATGGAGATGGAGATGGAGAATGAGAAGGAGAAGGAGAAGGAGAAGGAGAAGGAGAAGGAGATGGAGAAGGAGAAGGAGATGGGGATGGAGATGGGGATGGAGAAGGAGATGGGGATGGAGATGGAGATGGAGAAGGAGAAGGAGAAGGAGATAGAGATGGAGAAGGAGAAGGAGATGGAGAAGGAGATGGAGATGGAGATGGAGAAGGAGATGGAGAAGAAGGAGATGGAGAAGGAGAAGGAGATGGGGATGGAGATGGAGATGGAGATGGGGATGGAGAAGGAGATGAGGATGGAGAAGGAGATGGAGAAGGAGATGGAGATGGAGATGGAGATGGGGATGGAGAAGGAGATGAGGATGGAGAAGGAGATGGAGAAGGAGATGGAGAAGGAGATGGAGATGGAGATGGAGAAGGAGATGGAGATGGAGAAGGAGATGGAGAAGATGGAGATGGAGATGGAGAAGGAGATAGAGATGGAGAAGGAGATGGAGATGGAGATGGAGAAGGAGATAGAGAAGAAGGAGATGGAGAAGGAGAAGGAGATGGGGATGGAGAAGGAGATGGAGATGGAGAAGGAGCTAGAGATGGAGATGGAGATGGAGAAGGAGATAGAGATGGAGAAGGAGAAGGAGATAGAGATGGAGAAGGAGATAGAGATGGAGATGGAGAAGGAGGTGGAGATGGAGATGGAGATGGAGAAGGAGAAGGAGAAGGAGATGGAGAAGGAGATAGAGAAGGAGAAGGAGATAGAGATGGAGAAGGAGAAGGAGATGGAGAAGGAGAAGGAGAAGGAGATGGAGATGGAGAAGGAGATGGAGATGGAGAAGAAGGAGATGGAGAAGGAGATAGAGATGGAGATGGAGATAGAGATAGAGATAGAGATGGAGATGGAGATGGGGATGGAGAAGGAGATGGAGATGGAGATAGGGATGGAACTGATGTCCCCCTGTCCCTGCTGTCCCCCTGTCCCCCGGCAGTGGTGGCAGCTCCGTCTCGGGGCTGGTGGGCGGCCGTGGTGGCTCTGGCCGTGCTGGTGACGGCCGCCTTGGCCTTGGGAGCTTTGGCCGTGCGGCGGCGGCGGCAGAAGGAGATGCGATTCGGGTGAGTCTGGGGGGAGACATCGAGGGGCTTTAGGGACGTTGAGGGGGTCGGAGGTGACACTGTGTGTGTGTGTGTGTGTCCCCAACACGTCCCCAGGGAGGTGTTTGCTCCGAGGGGAGAGCCCATCGTGCAGTTCCACGTGCGAAGCTCCTACAGCCGACCCAGCGGCCACAGCAGCCGTGAGGGACCACGACCCCATGTCCCATATCCTCATCTCCCCATCTCCCCACGTCCCCATTTCCCATATCCCATGTCCCTCTGTCCGTCCCCATGTCCCATGTCCCCATTTCCCCATATTCCATATCCCATGTCCCATCTCCCCATGTCCCATATCCCATGTCCTCATATCTCATGTCCCATATCCCTCTGTCCATCCCCATATCCCATATCCCCATGTCCCATTTCCCCATGTCCCATGTCCCTCTTCCCTCCCCATGTCCCCATGTCCCTCTGTCCCCCTGTCCCCATGTCCCATATCCCTATATCCCCTGTCCCCATATCCCATATCCCCATGTCCCATATCCCCCTGTCTCCCTGTCCCCTGTCCCCTTGTCCCATATCCCCATATCCCATGTCCCCTGTCCCCATATCCCATGTCCCCATGTCCCTCTGTCCATCCCCATATCCCATATCCCCATATCCCATATCCCCATGTCCCCATATCCCGTGTCCCCATGTCCCATATCCCATGTCCCTCTGTCCATCCCCATATCCCTTGTCCCATATCCCATATCCCCATGTCCCCATATCCCATGTGCCCCTATCCCTATATCCCCTGTCCCCATGTCCCCTTGCCCCATGTCCCATATCCCATGTCCCCATATCCCCCTGTCCCTCTGTCCCCATGTCCCATATCCCCATATCCCCATTCCCCATGTCCCCATGTCCCTCTGTCCCCATATCCCCATGTCCCATATCCCTATATCCCCATATCCCATATCCCCATGTCCTTCTGTCCATCCCCATATCCCCTGTCCCCATATCCCCATATCCCATGTCCCTCTGTCCCCACATCCCCATATCCCATATCCCCATGTCCCATATCCCCATATCCCATATCCCCATATCCCCATGTCCCATATCCCTATATCCCCATGTCCTTCTGTCCATCCCCATATCCCATGTGCCCCTATCCCCATACCCCATGTCCCCATATCACCATATCCCATATCCCCATGTCCCTCTGTCCATCCCCACATCCTCATGTCCCCATATCCCATATCCCCATGTCCCATATCCCCATATCCCGTGTCCCTATATCCCCATATCCCCATGTCCCATATCCCTATATCCCCATATCCCATGTCCCCATGTCCCATATCCCATGTCCCTCTGTCCATCCCCATATCCCATGTCCCATATCCCCATATCCCCATATCCCCATGTCCCTCTGTCCATCCCCACATCCCATATCCCATGTCCTCATCTCCCTATATCCCCATGTCCCATATCCCCATATCCCTATATCCCCATATCCCATATACCATGTCCCATATCCCATGCCCCTCTGTCCATCCCCATATCCCATATCCCATGTCCTCATCTCCCTATATCCCCATATCCCATGTCCCCATGTCCCTCTGTCCATCCCCATCTCCCCATGTCCTATACCCCACATCCCCATAATGACGTCCCCATGATGTCCCCCTGTCCGTGTGTCTGTCCCCAGTCTCCCGCCTGGGCCTCCCTCGGCCCCTCCAGGAGAAGCTCCATGACGTCCTCATCGATCACCACCTCCTCTCTCTGGGCAAGACCCTGGGGGAAGGTGGGTTCAGGGACCTCCCCCCCCCCAACCCCCCTCCCCCAACTATTGGGGTGACCCCCAGGAACCCCCTCTTTTCCCTCCCCCCCCCCCCCCAGGGGAGTTTGGCTCTGTGCTGGAGGGGCAGCTCCAAGTGGGCAACCGAGTCCTCAAAGTGGCCGTCAAGACCATGAAGAGTGAGTCCCCAAAAGGTTTTCGGGGGAGTCATCAGCATTTTTTTTTTTTGGGGGGGGGGGGGGGGGAGGTCCCAGGATCTGGGAGGTCTCTATCTCTAAGGTGGGGGGGGGGGGGGTGTCTCTCTATGGGTCTCTCTATGGTTCTGGAGGGTCTCTCTCTATGGGTCTCTCTATGGTTCTGGGGTCTCTCTATGGGTCTCTCTATGGTTCTGGGGGTCTCTCTATGCATCTGGGGTCTCTCTATGGTTCTGGGGCCTCTCTATGGGTCTCTCTCTGTGGATCTGGAGCCTCTCTATGGGTCTCTCTATGGTTCTGGAGGGTCTCTCTATGGGTCTCTCTATGGTTCTGGAGGGTCTCTATGGGTCTCTCTATGGTTCTAGGGTCTCTCTATGGTTCTGGGGGCTCTCTATGGGTCTCTCTATGGTTCTAAGGTCTCTCTATGGTTCTGGGGTCTCTCTATGGATCCCTCTATGGTTCTGGGGGTATCTCTATGGATCTGGGGGCTCTCTATGGGTCTCTCTATGGTTCTGGAGGGTCTCTCTATGGGTCTCTCTATGGTTCTAGGGTCTCTCTATGGTTCTAGGGTCTCTCTATGGTTCTGGGGTCTCTCCGTGGGTCTCTCTATGGTTCTGGGGGTATCTCTATGGATCTGGGGTCTCTCTATGGGTCTCTCTATGGTTCTGGGGTCTCTCTATGGGTCTCTATGGATCTAGGGTCTCTCTATGGTTCTGGGGCTCTCTCTCTCTCTCTCTATGGGTCTCTCTATGGTTCTGGGGGTCTCTCTATGGGTCTCTCTCTGGATCTAGGGTCTCTCTATGGTTCTGGGGGTCTCTCTATGGTTCTGGGGTGTCTCAATGGGTCTCTCTATGGGTTTAGGGTCTCTTTATGGGTCTGGGGTCTCTCTATGGGTCCCCTATCTTTCTGAGGGGAGGTGTCTTTATCTCTAAGTGGGGGTCCCCATTATTTATATGGGTCCCTATTCTTTCTATGGGTCCCTATTCTTCCTATGGGTCCCTATTACTTCTATGGGTCCCTATTCTTTCTATGGGTCCCTATTCTTTCTATGGGTCCCTATTACTTCTATGGGTCCCTATTACTTCTATGGGTCCCTGTTACCTATAGAGACTCCCTGTGACTTCTAGGGCTTCCCCATCTTTTTGGGGACCCCAGCCCCTCCAGGGCCTGGTGAGGGGTTGCTTGGGGTGGGGAGAGGTCCAAGATGGATTTTGGGGGGTCCTCGAAGTCCTTCTGACCCCCCCCCCCCCCCCCAAAAAAAAAAAAAAAAAAAAAAAAAAAAACCTCCAGTGTGGATGTGCTCTCGGGGAGACCTGGAGGACTTCCTGAGCGAAGCCGCTTGCATGAAGGACTTCGATCACCCCAACGTCATGAGGCTCATCGGTGAGGGGTCCCCAAAACCCACCAGGAGGGATCCCCCCCAAACCCCCCTGGACGCCCCCAAAAAGTCACCACGAGAACCCCTGGAAACTTCCCCGAAACCACCGTGAGAAGCCCCTGAACCTACAAAACCACCAGGAGGAACCCTGAACCCCCAAAAACTTCCCTGAGGACCCTTGGAATCACCAAAACCCACCATGAGAGACCCCTGAACCCCCAAAATCCACCAGCAGAGACCCCAAAACCCCCCTGGACACCCCAAAAAAAAAACCTCATGAGAAGCCCTGAACCCCCTAAAAACCTCATGAGAACCTCTGAACCCCCAAAACTCACCATGAGGAGCCCCAAAACCCACCATGAGGAAGCCCTGAACCCTCAAACTCACCATGAGGAAGCCCTGAACCCTCAAACTCACCATGAGGAGCCCCAAAACCCACCATGAGGAACCCTGAACCCCCCAAAATCCAACATGAGGAGCCCCAAAAACCCACCAGGAGGAACCCTGAACCCCCCAAACTCACCATGAGGATCCCCAAAATCCAACATGAGGAGCCCCAAAATCACCAGGAGGGACCCCAAACCCACCAGGAGGAAGCCCTGAACCCCCCAAAATCCAACATGAGGAGCCCCAAAATCACCAGGAGGGACCCCAAACCCACCATGAGGAACCCTGAACCCCCCAAAATCCAACATGAGGAGCCCCAAAATCACCAGGAGGAACCCTGAACCCCCCAAAATCCAACATGAGGAGCCCCCGAACCCCCTATAGACCCCCCCAAACCCTCTATAGAGCCCCCAAACCCCCTATAGACCCCCCCCCCAAAACCCCTCAACTTTTGGGGGGGTTTCAGGGGTGTGTCTGCAGGCCGGGGGTTCGGGGGGAGGAGGGGGTCCCCCCACGTCGGCCGCCGTCCTCCTCCCTTTCATGGCCCACGGAGACCTCCACGGATTCCTCCTCCGCTCCCGCTTGGGGGGCTGCCCCACGGTCAGTTTTTTGGGGGGCAGGGGGGGGGATTTGGGGAGCTCTATGAGGGGTTTGGGGAGTCTATGAGGGGTTTGGGGGGTCTATAGGGAGTCTATGAGGGGTTTGGGGGTCTATAGGGAGTCTATGAGGGATTTGGGGGTCTATAGGGAGTCTATGAGGGGTTGGGGGGGTCTATAGGGAGTCTATGAGGGGTTTGGGGGAGTCTATGAGGGGTTTGGGGGGGTCTATAGGGAGTCTATGAGGGGTTTGGGGGAGTCTATAGGAAGTCTACGAGGGGTTGGGGGTGTCTATAGGGAGTCTATGAGGGTTTGGGGAGTCTATAGGGAGTCTATGAGGGGTTGGGGGAGTCTATGAAGGGTTTGGGGGGGTCTATAGGGAGTCTATGAGGGGTTGGGGGTGTCTATAGGGAGTCTATGAGGGGTTTGGGGGTGTCTATAGGGAGTCTATGAGGGGTTGGGGGGTGTATAGGGAGTCTATGAGGGGTTTGGGGGAGTCTATGAGGGGTTGGGGGTGTCTATAGGGAGTCTATGGGGGGTTTGGGGAGGTCTATAGGGAGTCTATGAGGGGTTGGGGTTCTGTGAGGGGTTTGGGGGTGTCTATAGGGAGTCTATGAGGGGTTGGGGAGTCTATAGGGAGTCTATGAGGGGTTTGGGGGGTCTATAGGGAGTCTATGAGGGGTTGGGGGTGTATAGGGAGTCTATGAGGGGTTGGGGGTGTCTATAGGGGGTCTATGAGGGGTTTGGGGGGGGTCTATGAGGGGTTTGGGGGAGTCTATAGGGAGTCTATGAGGGGTTGGGGGGGTCTATGAGGGGTTTGGGGGGGTCTATAGGGAGTCTATGAGGGGTTTGGGGGGTCTATAGGGAGTCTATGAGGGGTTTGGGGGAGTCTATAGGGAGTCTATGAGGGGTTTGGGGGGTCTATAGGGAGTCTATGAGGGGTTTGGGGGGTCTATAGGGAGTCTATGAGGGGTTTGGGGGTCTATAGGGAGTCTATGAGGGGTTTGGGGGGGTCTATAGGGAGTCTATGAGGGGTTTGGGGTCTATAGGGAGTCTATGAGGGATTTGGGGGTCTATAGGGAGTCTATGAGGGGTTGGGGGGGTCTATAGGGAGTCTATGAGGGGTTTGGGGGAGTCTATGAGGGGTTTGGGGGGGTCTATAGGGAGTCTATGAGGGGTTTGGGGGAGTCTATAGGAAGTCTACGAGGGGTTGGGGTGTCTATAGGGAGTCTATGAGGGTTTGGGGAGTCTATAGGGAGTCTATGAGGGGTTGGGGGAGTCTATGAAGGGTTTGGGGGGGTCTATAGGGAGTCTATGAGGGGTTGGGGGTGTCTATAGGGAGTCTATGAGGGGTTTGGGGGTGTCTATAGGGAGTCTATGAGGGGTTGGGGGGTGTATAGGGAGTCTATGAGGGGTTTGGGGGAGTCTATGAGGGGTTGGGGGTGTCTATAGGGAGTCTATGGGGGGTTTGGGGAGGTCTATAGGGAGTCTATGAGGGGTTGGGGTTCTGTGAGGGGTTTGGGGGTGTCTATAGGGAGTCTATGAGGGGTTGGGGAGTCTATAGGGAGTCTATGAGGGGTTTGGGGGGTCTATAGGGAGTCTATGAGGGGTTGGGGGGTGTATAGGGAGTCTATGAGGGGTTGGGGGTGTCTATAGGGGGTCTATGAGGGGTTTGGGGGGGGTCTATGAGGGGTTTGGGGAGTCTATAGGGAGTCTATGAGGGGTTGGGGGGGTCTATGAGGGGTTTGGGGGGGTCTATAGGGAGTCTATGAGGGGTTTGGGGGGTCTATAGGGAGTCTATGAGGGGTTTGGGGGAGTCTATAGGGAGTCTATGAGGGGTTTGGGGGGTCTATAGGGAGTCTATGAGGGGTTTGGGGGGTCTATAGGGAGTCTATGAGGGGTTTGGGGGAGTCTATAGGGAGTCTATGAGGGGTTTGGAGGGGTCTATAGGGAGTCTATGAGGGGTTTGGGGGAGTCTATGAGGGGTTTGGGGGAGTCTATAGGGAGTCTATGAGGGTTTGGGGTGTCTATAGGGAGTCTATGAGGGGTTTGGGGGGGTCTATAGGGAGTCTATGAGGGGTTTGGGGGGTCTTTAGGGGGTTTGGGGTCTCTATGAGGGGTTTAGGGGCTCTATGAGGGGGTTTGGGGGGTCTATGGGGGGTTTGGGGTCTCTATGAGTGGTTTGGGGGGGTTTATGAGGGGTTTAGGGGCTCTATGGGGGGGTTGGGGGGTCTATGAGTGGTTTGGGGGTCTATAGGGAGTCTATGAGGGTTTTGGGGGTTCTATGAGGGGTTTGGGGGATCTATGAGGGGTTTGGGGGAGTCTGTGAGGGGTTTGGGGGAGTCTATGAGGGGTTTTGGGGTCTCTGTGAGGGGTTTGGGGGATCTATGAGGGGTTTGGGGGAGTCTGAGGGGTTTGGGGGATCTATGAGGGGTTTGGGGGAGTCTGTGAGGGGTTTGGGGTGTCTATGGGGGGTTTGGGGTCTCTATGAGGGGTTTGGGGGGTCTGTGAGGGGTTTGGGGTGTCTATGGGGGTTTTGGGGTCTCTATGAGGGGTTTGAGGGGGTCTGTGAAGGGTTTGGGGGCTCTATGAGGGGTTTGGGGTCTCTATGAGGGGTTTGGGGGGGTCTGTGAGGGGTTTGGGGGGGTCTGTGAGGGGTTTGGGGTCTCTATGAGGGGTTTGGGGTCTCTATGAGGGGTTTGGGGGAGTCTATGAGGGGTTTATACTCTCTGAGGGGGTTTTGGGGCTCCCGGGATGTGATGTTGTGGATGTCAGGGGGGTTTTTGGGGTCCCAGGGTGGGATTTGGGGTTCGGGGGGCGGGGGTGTGTGTGTGTGTGTGTGATTTTTAGGGTGTCCCCTCCTGCAGGCGCTGCCCCCCCCAAGGCTGGTGTCGTTCATGGCCGACGTGGCCTCCGGCATGAGCTACCTGAGCAGCAAGAACTGGGTGCACCGAGACCTGGCGGCCAGAAACTGCATGTGGGGACACATGGGGGGCACATGGGGGGCACAGGGGGGGTTGGGGGGCTTGGGACTTGTGGGGGTTAAGAGGACATGGAGGGCTCAGGGGGCACAGGGTGGCTTGGGGCATGGGGGTCACAGGGGGATGTGGGGGCCTTGGGGGGCACAGGGTAGGTTGGGGACATGGGGGGTACAGGGTAGGTTGGGGACATGGGGGGTACAGGGGGATGAGGACATGGGGGGCACAGGGTAGGTTGGGGACATGGGGGGTACAGGGGGATGAGGACATGGGGGGCACAGGGTAGGTTGGGGACATGGGGGGTACAGGGGCGATGAGGACATGGGGGGCACAGGGTAGGTTGGGGACATGGGGGGTACAGGGGGATGAGGACATGGGGGGCACAGGGTAGGTTGGGGACATGGGGGGTACAGGGGGATGAGGACATGGGGGGCACAGGGTAGGTTGGGGACATGGGG
>JAUMJK010002803.1:0-32864 GCA_033558105.1 Coccyzus lansbergi
GGTCAAAAGTGGGGGTTCTGTGTCCACTGGTGACATGGGGGGGGGGGGGAGCAAAATGGGGGGGTCTGTGTCCACTGGTGACATGGGTGGTGGGGGCAAAAGGGGGGGGGGCTCTGTCCATGGGGGGGGCAAATGGGGGGGGTCTGTGTCCACTCGTGACATGGGGTGGGGGGGGGGCTTAAAGTGGGGGGTTTTGTCCATGGGGAGGGGGGAAAAAAGGGGGGTGGGGGGCTTTGGGGAAAGGGGGGGACAATGTAAGGGGATAGACTGGGGGGGGGGGGAAGTGGGGGGGCAAGGGTTTGATTTAGAGCTGGGGGGGGGGAAAAAAGCAGCTCTAGGGATGTTTTCTCCCCCCTCCCTCCCCATCATCCCTCTCCATGTGTGTGTCCCGGGGGGGGCAACGGCTCCAGGCAACGGCTCCCACGGGGGGGGGAGGGGGGGGGGGGGGGACGGGAAAAACAACGAGAGAAACGGTGTGAAATGCCCCCCCCCCACCTCCTTGCCCCCTCATTCTATTCCCCCCCCCCCATTGCCCCCCCCCCCCCCCACCCCATAGTGTGTGTGTGTGTGTGTCCCCTTAGGTCATCCTTTGCCCCCCCCCCCCCCCTTACCCCCCCATTGTTGTCCTCCCCTCCCTACACTGTGTCCCCCCCCACTTCAAACCCCTCTTGGGGACCCCCCCTTCCCCCCCCACACTGTGTGTCCCCCCCCCCTTCAAACCCCCTTGTCCCCTCCTTCCCCCTCCATTCTATCCCCCCCCATTATCCCCCCCCCCACCTTGACACCCCCCCCCCCCATTCACCCATGGGACCCCAATAAGACCAGTTGGGGGGGGTTCAAACAGACACCCCCCCCCCAACTCCAACCACTCCCCCCTCCTTGGCCCCCCCCATTCACTCATGGGACCCCAATAAGACCAGTTGGGGGGGGGTTCAAACAGCCTCCCCCCCCCCAACTCCAAGCACTCCCCCCATAACCTTGAGCCTCCCCCCCCCCATTCACCCATGGGACCCCAATAACGCTAATTGGGGTTCAACCAGCTGCCCCCCCCCCCAACCCCTTTCCCCCCCCCATTATCTTCCCCCCCCCCCAATTCACCCATGGGACCCCAATAACGCTAATTGGGGTTCAAACAGCTGCCCCCCCCACCCCAACCCCTTTCCCCCCCCCCATTATCTTCCCCCCCCCCCATTCACCCATGGGACCCCAATAACACTAATTGGGGTTCAACCAGCTGCCCCCCCCCACCCCAACCCCTTTCCCCCCCCATTATCTTCCCCCCCCCCCCATTCACCCATGGGACCCCAATAACGCTAATTGGGGTTCAACCAGCTGCCCCCCCCCCACCCCAACCCCTTTCCCCCCCCCATTATCTTCCCCCCCCCCCCCCATTCACCCATGGGACCCCCAATAAGGCCAGTTGGAGGGGGTTCAACCAGCCTTTCCCCCACCCCAACAGGTCCCAGTCTCTCTTGGGGTGTCAGTGTGTGTCCCCCCCCCCCCATGGCGGGGGGGTATTTCCAGTACGGGGGGGTCTCCTTCCCGGGGCTCCTGTACTCCCCCCGCTCGCTCGAAGCCGCCCGAGACTTCCCCGTGGAGGATGACGACGTCTTCAATGTCACTTACCAGAAATCTGGTAAGGGGGGGGGGACAATAATTTTTGGGGGGGACACAATTTTGGGGGGGGGGGGTCACTGGGGGGGGGGGGGACACAATGGGAGGAGGGGAATAGAATGAGGGGAGTAAGGGTGAGGGACAAGGGGTGACCTAAGGGAAGGGTGAAGAGGGGGGGTACACGGTGGGAGGAGGGGGGGCAATGGGGGGGGGTTGAATGGCGGATGGGGGGGGGGGGGGGCAGGGGGAACCCTAAAGAGAACCAGGGAGACCCCAAAGGGACCTCAAGATATCCCCCTAGAGGACCCCAAGGAGAACCAGGGGGACCCCAAAGGGACCCCAAGGAGAATGAAAGGAACCCCAAAGGGACCCCCCAAAGGGACCCCAGATATACCCCTAGGGGACCCCAAGGAGAACCGGGGGGACCCCAAAGGGCCTCAGGGAGACCCCAAGGAGAACCAGGGAGACCCCAAAGAGAATCAGGGGGGACCCCAAAGGGCCTCAGGGAACCCCAAGGAGAACCAGGGAGACCCCAAGGAGAACCGGGGGGACCCCAAAGGGCCTCGGGGAACCCCAAGGAGAACCAGGGAGACCCCAAAGAGAATCGGGGGGACCCCAAAGGGGCCTCAGGAAACTACAAGGAGGCTCCTTGGACCCCCTCAAGGGACCCCAAAGGGACCCCAAAGGGCTTCAGAGAACCCCAAGGGGAACCAAGGGGACCCCAAAGGGACCCCCAAGGAGAATGAAAGGAACCGCAAGGGGACCCCAAAGGGACCCCAAAGGGCCTCAGGGAACCCCAAGGAGAGCCAGGGGGACCCCAAAGGCCCTGAGAGAGCCCCAAAGAGAATGAAAGGGACCCCAGAGGACCTCAGGGAACTACAAGGAGAACCAAGGGGACCCCAAAGGCCCTCAGGGAACCCCAAGGAGAACCAGGGGGACCCCAAAGGGACCCCAAAGGGCCTCAGGGAACCCCAAGGAGAACCAGGGGGACCCCAAAGGGCCTCAGGGAACTACAAGGAGAACAAAATGGATCCCTTGGACCCCCAAAGGGACCCCAAGGGCCCTCAGGGAACCCCAAGGAGAACCAGGGGGACCCCAAAGGGACTTGGGGAACCCCAAAGGGATCCCAAAGGGACCCCAAAGGGACCCCAAAGGGCCTCAGGGAACCCCAAAGGGATCCTAAAGGACCTCAGGACCCTCCCATGGGACCCCAAGACCCCTCAAAGGATCTCAAAGGGCCTCAGGGAACCCCAAGGAGAACCAGGGGGACCCCAAATGGCCTCGGGGAACCCCAAGGAGAACCAATGGGATCCCAAAGGGCCTCGGGGAACCCCAAGGAGAACCAGGCAGACCCTAAAGGGCCTCAGGGAACCCCAAGGAGAACCAATGGGAGCCCAAAGTCCCTGATGGAGCCCCCCTCCACCCCAGGCACAGTGTGGATGCTGGAGATCCTGAGCCTGATCCGGAGCGACGGGGACCCCGGGTGGTGCCGCTCGGTGCCCAACTGGGACCGGGGCCCCTGGCTGGAGACGGTGCTGGGGCTGCGGAGGGCGAGGGGCAACCCCAGACCTCGCCTCATCAGCTCCCACCTCCCCATCCAGCTCTTCCCCAAGGCCTTCTTCTCCTCCAAGGCCAAGGTCGGGGGGCTGGGGGGGCTGGGGGGGCAGATAGGGGGTGTTTGGGGGGCTGGGGGGCAGCTGTAGGGCCTCTTATGGGGTGTTTGGGGGCTGTTATGGGGTGTTTGGGGGGGGCTGGGGGGGTGGATATGGAGCTTACTGGGATGTTCGCAGCCATACTGGGAGGCACTGGGGATGCACTGGGCCATACTGGTAGGCACTAGGGCCATACTGGGAGGCTCTGGGGCCATACTGGGAGGCACTGGGAATGCACTGGGGCCATACTGGGAGGCACTGGGGATGCACTGGGCCATACTGGGAGACACTGAGGCCATACTGGGAGGTACTGGGGCCATACTGGGCCATACTGGGAGGCACTGGGGATGCACTGGGCCATACTGGGAGGCTCTGGGGCCATACTGGGAGGCACTGGGGATGCACTGGGCCATACTGGGAGACACTGAGGCCATACTGGGAGGTACTGGGGCCATACTGGGAGGCACTGGGGATGCACTGGGCCATACTGGGAGGCTCTGGGGCCATACTGGCAGGCACTGGGGCTGGACTGGACAATACTGGGAGGCTCTGGGGCCATACTGGGAGGCACTGGGGATACACTGGGCCATACTGGGAAGCTCTGGGGCCATACTGGGAGGCACTGGGGATGCACTGGACAATACTGGTAGGCACTGGGGCCATACTGGGCCATACTGGGAGGCACTGGGGATGCACTGGACAATACTGGTAGGCACTGGGGCCATACTGGGCCATACTGGGAGGCACTGGGGATGCACTGGGGCCATGCTGGGCCATACTGGGAGGCACTGGGGCCATACTGGGAGGCACTGAGGATGCACTGAGCCATACTGGGAGGCACTGGGACTGGACTGAGCCATACTGGGAGGCACTGGGGCCATACTGGGAGGCACTGGGGCCATACTGGGAGGCACTGGGGATGTACTGGGGCCATACTGGGAGGCACTGGGGATGCACTGGGCCATACTGGTAGGCACTGGGGCCATACTGGGAGGCACTGAGGATGCACTGAGCCATACTGGGAGGCACTGGGGCTGGACTGAGCCATACTGGGAGGCTCTGGGGCCATACTGGGAGGCACTGGGGAGGCTCTGGGGCCATACTGGGAGGCACTGGGGAGGCGCTGGGCCATGTGGAGGTGTTGGAGGGCAGTTCTGGGGTGTTGGGGGGCTGTGGGGCAGCTATAGGGCCTGCTATGGGGTATTGGGTGGCTGTGGGGCAGCTATAGGGCCTGTTATGGGGTATTGGGTGGCTGTGGGGCAGCTATAGGGCCTGTTATGGGGTATTGGGTGGCTGTGGGGCAGCTATAGGGCCTGTTATGGGGTATTGAGTGGCTGTAGGGCAGCTATAGGGCCTGTTATGGGGTGTTTGGGGGGCCGTGGGGCAGCTATAGGGCTGCTTTGGGGTGCTGGGGGGCTCTCAGTGGGTCACTGCTGCCCCCCCCCCCCAAGGTGATCTACACGGTGCGGAACCCCAAGGACGTCCTGGTCTCCCTCTTCCACTTCTCCCGCATCTTCCGCCCCTACAAGGACCCCGGCACCCTCGAAGAGTTCCTTGACAAGTTCCTGCAGGGAGACGGTCTGCTATGGGGCAGCTGTGGGGCGGGGGGGGGGGCTATGGGGTGTCTGTGGGGCGCTATGGGGTGTCTATAGGGGGCTATGGGGCGTCTGTAGGGGGCTGGGGGGGACTATGGGTCTCTATGGGGTCCCTATGGGTCCCTATGGGTCTCTATGAGTCTTTATGGGTCTATGGCTCTCTACAGGTTTCTATAGGGTCTCTGTGGGTCTCTATGGGTCCCTATGGGTCTCTATGAGTCTTTATGGGTCTATGGCTCTCTACAGGTTTCTATAGGGTCTCTGTGGGGTCTCTATGGGTCTCTATGGGGTCCCTATGGGTCCCTATGGGTCTCTATGAGTCTTTATGGGTCTATGGCTCTCTACAGGTTTCTATAGGGTCTCTGTGGGGTCTCTATGGGTCCCTATGGGTCCCTATGGGTCTCTATGAGTCTTTATGGGTCTATGGCTCTCTACAGGATTCTATAGGGTCTCTGTGGGTCTCTATGGGTCTCTATGGGGTCCCTATGGGTCCCTATGGGTCTCTATGAGTCTTTATGGGTCTATGGCTCTCTACAGGTTTCTATAGGGTCTCTGTGGGGTCTCTATGGGTCTCTATGGGGTCCCTATGGGTCCCTATGGGTCTCTATGAGTCTTTATGGGTCTATGGCTCTCTACAGGTTTCTATAGGGTCTCTGTGGGTCTCTATGGGGTCCCTATGGGTCCCTATGGGTCTCTAGGAGTCTTTATGGGTCTATGGCTCTCTACAGGTTTCTATAGGGTCTCTGTGGGTCTCTATGGGTCTCTATGGGGTCCCTATGTGTCCCTATGGGTCTCTATGAGTCTTTATGGGTCTATGGCTCTCTACAGGTTTCTATAGGGTCTCTGTGGGGTCTCTATGGGTCTCTATGGGGTCCCTATGGGTCCCTATGGGTCTCTATGAGTCTTTATGGGTCTATGGCTCTCTACAGGTTTCTATAGGGTCTCTGTGGGGTCTCTATGGGTCTCTATGGGGTCCCTATGGGTCCCTATGGGTCTCTATGAGTCTTTATGGGTCTATGGCTCTCTACAGGTTTCTATAGGGTCTCTGTGGGGTCTCTATGGGTCTCTATGGGGTCTCTATGGGTCTCTATGGGATCTATGGGGCACTACGGGGTGTCCGTGGGGTGTCTATGGAGCTCTATGGGGTTTCTATGGGCTCTGTGAGTCTCTATGGGTCTCTATGGGCTCTATGGTTCACTATGAGTCTCTATGGGCTCTATGGGTCTCTATGGGGTCTCTATGGGCTCTATGAGTCTCTATGGTGTCTCTATGGGCTCTATGGTTCACTATGGGTTTCTATGTGGTCCTTATGGGCTCTATGGGTTTCCATGGGCTCTATGGGGTCTCTATGGGTCGCTGTGGGTCTCTATGGGTCTCTGTGGATCTCTATGGGGTGTCTATGGAACTCTATGGGGTCTCTATGGGTCTCTATGGGCTCTATGGGGTCTCTATGGCTCTATGGTTCACTATGGGTCTCTATGGGCTCTATGGGGTCTCTGTGGGGTGTCTATGGGTCTCTATGGGGCTCTGTAGGGCTCTATGGATCTCTATGGATCTCTATGGGGCTCTATGGGGCTCTATGAGTCTCTATGAGTGTCTATGGGGTCTCTATGGATCTCTATGGGGTCTCTATGGTGTCTCCATGAGTCTCTATGGGCTCTATGGGTCCCTATGGGCTCTACGGGGCTCTATGGGTCCCTATGGGTTGCCATGGGGTGTCTGTGAGTCGCCGTGGGGTGTCTATGGGGCTCTATGGGGCTCTATGGGGTCTCTATGGTGTCTCCATGAGTCCCTATGGGTCTCTACGGGTCCCTATGGGCTCTACGGGTCCCTATGGGTCCCTATGGGTTGCCATGGGGTGTCTGTGAGTCGCCGTGGGGTGTCTATGGGTCTCTATGGGGTGTCTGTGGGTGGCCGTGGGTCTGACGGGTTCCCCCAGTGCCCTTCGGGTCGTGGTTCGAGCACGTCCGGGGGTGGCTCAGCCTGCGCGGGACACACAACTTCCTCTGCATCAGCTACGAGGAGCTGCAGCAGGTGACCCCTGTCCCCCATGTCCCCCATGTCCCCTTGTCCCATGTCCTCACGTCCCCTGATGTCCCCATGTCCCCCATGACCTCCGTGCCCCCGATGTCTCCATGTCCCCAGTGTCCCCATATTCCCTGTTGTCCCCATGTCTCTGTTGTCCCCCATGTCCCTGATGTCCCCACATCCCCTGCTGTCCATGATGTCCCCATGTCCCCTGATGTCCCCCATGTCCCTGTTGTCCCCATGTCCCCCTGGTATCCCCCATGTCTCCGTGTCCCCCATGTCCCCTCAGTCCCCAATGTCCCTCTTGTCCCCATGTCCCCTGATGTCCCTGTTGTCCCCTGCTAGCCATGATGTCTCCATGTCCCTATGTCCTCTGATGTCCCCCATGTCCCTGACATCTCCACACCCCTAAAGTCCCCATGTCCCCTGATGTCCCCATATCCCCTGATGTCCCCATATCCCCTAGTGTCCATGATGTCCCCATGTCCCCTGATGTCCCCCATGTCCCTGTTGTCCCCATGTCCCCTGGTATCCATGATGTCTCCATGTTCCCATGTCCTCTGATGTCCCCCATGTCCCTGATATCTCCACATCCCTGAAGTCCTCATGTCTCCTGATGTCCCCATCTCCCCTGATGTCCCCACATCCCCTGATGTCCATGATGTCCCCACGTCCCAGATATCTCCACACCCCTGAAGTCCTCATGTCTCCTGATGTCCCCATCTCCCCTGATGTCCCCATATCCCCTGGTGTCCATGATGTCCCCATGTCCCCTGCTATCTCCACACCCCTGAAGTCCCCATGTCTCCTGATGTCCCCACATCCCCTGATGCCCCTGATGTCCCCATGTCTCCTGATGTCCCCATCTCCCCTGATGTCCCCATATCCCCTGATGTCCATGATGTCCCCATGTCCCCTGCTATCTCCACACCCCTGAAGTCCCCATGTCTCCTGATGTCCCCACATCCCCTGATGCCCCTGATGTCCCCATGTCTCCTCATGTCCCTATGTCCCCTGATGTCCCCATATCCCCTGGTGTCCATGATGTCCCCATGTCCCCTATTATCTCCACACCCCTGATGTCCCCATGTCTCCTGACGTCCCCATGCCCCCTGATGTCCCCGTGTCCCCTGCCGTCCCCAGGACCTGCGCGGGTGCGTGGAGCGTCTGTGCGGGTTCCTGGGCCGCCAGCTGAGCTCGGAGGCGCTGGACGCGGTGGTGGCCAATGCCTCCTTCGCCGCCATGAGCCGCAACCGCATGAGCAACTTCAGCCTCTCGCCCCTCTTCATCCTCGACCTGCGCCGAGGGCCCTTCCTCAGGAAGGGTGGGGACACGGGGACACGGGGATGGGGACACGGGGATGTGGGACGGAGATGTGGAAACACAGGGATGGGGACAAGGGGACATGGAGAGGGACCTGGGGATGTGGGGACGGGGACATCAGGATGGGGACATGGGAGACATTGGGGATATGGGGACATGGGGATGGGGACATCAGGATGGGGACATGGGAGACTGGGGATATGGGGACATGGGGATGGGGACATCAGGACATTGGGATGGGGACATGGGAGGCTTTGGGAATATGGGGACCTGGGGATGTGGGGATGGAGACATCAGGATGGGGACATGGGAGACATTGGGGATGTGGGGACATGGGGATGGGGACATCAGGACATCGGGATGGGGACATGGGAGGCTTTGGGAATATGGGGACCTGGGGATGTGGGGATGGAGACATCAGGATGGGGACATGGGAGACATTGGGGACATGGGGACGTGGGGATGGAGACATCAGGATGGGGACATGGGAGACTGGGGATATGGGGACATGGGGATGGGGACATCAGGACATTGGGATGGGGACATGGGGACCTGGGGATGTGGGGACGTGGGGATGGGGACATCAGGACATCGGGATGGGGACATGGGAGGCTTTGGGAATATGGGGACCTGGGGATGTGGGGACGGGGACATCAGGATGGGGACATGGGAGACATTGGGGATATGGGGACATGGGGATGGGGACATCAGGACATCGGGATGGGGACATGGGGACCTGGGGATGTGGGGATGGAGACATCAGGATGGGGACATGGGAGACTGGGGATATGGGGACATGGGGATGGGGACATCAGGACATTGGGATGGGGACATGGGAGGCTTTGGGAATATGGGGACCTGGGGATGTGGGGACGGGGACATCAGGATGGGGACATGGGAGACATTGGGGATATGGGGACGTGGGGATGGGGACATCAGGACATCGGGATGGGGACATGGGGACATGGGAGGCTTTGGGAATATGGGGACCTGGGGATGTGGGGATGGAGACATCAGGATGGGGACATGGGAGATTGGGGACATGGGGACAGGGACACAGGGATGGGGACAAGGATGAGGACAAGGGGATGTGGGGATGGGGACTTGGGGACTTGGGGACATGGGGACAGCGGTTGGGGGTGTCACGGCCGCTTTATGTGTGTTTCCCCCCTCCAGGGATCTCCGGGGACTGGAAGAACCACCTGACCCCAGAGCAAAGCTCTCGCTTCGACCTGGTCTACCAGGAGCGCATGGAGGGGCTGGGGGTCACCTTCCCCTGGGACCCCCCCCCGCACACCCCCCCGGCCCTCAGCGCCCCCCCCGACCTCCCTGAGGAGGAGGAGGAGGAGGAACCCCCCCCAAACCCCCTGGAGGAGAAGACCCACCCCAAGGACCCCCAAAAGGAGGAAACCCCCACCCAGGACCCTCCATTGTAGAGGTGGGGGGGGGGGGGTGTAGGAATTGAGGGGGGGGGTCCCACAGGATCAACCCCCTCCTCAGTCTGGGGGAGGGCAACACATTGATGTCTCAATAAAACTGCTTTTTTTTTTTGGGGGGGGGGGGGAGATGATCTGGGGGGCGTCCTGAGGGGCTCCCCCTTCTCTCCAACCCCCTCCCCCCCCCCCCCAAAAAAAAAAAAAAAATAAAACCCACATGTTTTGGGTTTATTTCACTGGTATTAATAAGGTTTGTATTGACTCCCCACTTAAAATAACACGTGGGGGAGGCTGAGGTCTGCCCCCCCAAACTATTATGGGGTGTAAGGGAATGATGGGAGGGCCCTGTATCCATCCCTGTATCCATCACCAGGTTGGAAGAGACCCATGTCCCTCAGCACCTCGTCCACCCGTCCCTTAAATCCCTCCAGGGGAGGGGAATGAACCACCTCCCTGAGCAGCCTGTTCCAGTGCCCAATGACCCTTTCCATGAAAAACTCCCTCCTAATGTCCAGCCTGACCCTCCCCTGGTGGAGCTTGAGGTTGTTCCCTCTCATCCTGTGTCTTGGGAGGAGAGCCCAGAGCTCCCTCCTCTCCACAACCTCCTCTCCGGGAGTTGGAGAGAGCAATGAGGTCTCCCCTCAGCCTCCTCTTCTCCAGGATAAACACCCCCAGCTCTCTCAGCTGCTCCTCTTCTTCTCCAGCCCCTTCCCCAGCTTCCTCGCTCTTCTCTGGACTCTCCCCAGAGCCTCAACATCCTTCTGGTGCTGAGAACTTGACCCCAAGATTCCAGGTTGGGTCTCACCAGAGGGAGAAGAACCTCCCTGGCCCTGCTGGTCACACCATGTCTGCTCCAAGCCAAGATGCCATTGACCTTCTTGACCACCTGGGCCACTAGTGGCTCATGTTCAACCAACACTCCCCCCAGGTCCTTCTCCTCCAGACACTTTCCAGCCAGACTTCTCCTAGTCTGGAGCTGCTCAGGGTTGTTGTGCCCCAAGCGCAGGATTCACCGTTGGGGCCTCGTTAAGCCTCATCCCGTTGGTCTCAGCCCATGGATCCAACCTGGTCAGATCCCTTTGCAGAGCCTCCCCGACCCTCCAGCAGATCCACATTTGCTCCCAGCTTAGTGTCATCCCCAAACTTGCTAAGGGTTTGCATCCCTGCGTCCATCCCTGCGTCCATCCCTGCGTCCATCCCCGCATCTTCAAACCCATCCCTGTATCCCTCTATCGATCTGCTGGAGGGTTTGAGGTTCCCCAGAGGGATCTGAGCTGGTTGGATCCATGGGCTGAGACCAACGGGATGAGGCTTAACGAGGCCCCAACGGTGAATCCTGCGCTTGGGGCACAACAACCCTGAGCAGCTCCAGCCTGGGAGAAGTCTGGCTGGAAAGTGCCTGCAGGAGAAGGACCTGGGGGGGGGGTTGGTTGAAGAGGAGCCACCAGTGGCCCAGGTGGCCACGAAGGCCAAGGGCATCTTGGCTTGGAGCAGAAAGGAGTGACCAGCAGGGCCAGGGAGGTTCTTCTCCCTCTGGTGAGACCCAACCTGGAATCTTGGGGTCAAGTTCTCAGCACGAGAAGGATGTTGAGGCTCTGGGGAGAGTCCAGAGAAGAGCGAGGAAGGTGGGGAAGGGGTTGGAGAAGAAGGAGGAGCATCCATCCCTGTATCCCTCCCTCCATCCCCACCTCTTCCCCGCATCCCCTCCAACCTTCATTGATTTCACTCATTTTTTTCCAAAACCCCTCACTTTCTCTTTTATTTTTTTTTTTCCTCTTTAAAAAAAAAAACAAACCCCAAGAAAACAAAGTGATAAAAAAGGGGCCGAGCCGGGGCCCGAGTCAATAAATTACATGGGGGGCGGGACAACTTCATAATAACATTAATAATAATAACATTCGTAGAAATAATAATAATAAAAATAATTAAAATAGCAGTAAAAATCGTAATAAAAATCGTAATAAAAATCGTAATAAAACTCGTAATAAAAATCGTAATAAAAACTCGTAATAAAAATAGTAATAAAAATCGTAATAAAAATAGCAATAAAAATAGCAATAAAATAATAATAATAAAAACAGGAGTAAAAACAATAACAAAAATAACGGCAACGACAACGCGACGGCCGTGACGATGACAATAATAATAATAATAATAATAATAATAATAATAATAATAATAATAATAATAATAATAATAATTAACAGGGGTAATTACAAATAAAATAAAGGGGTGGGGGGGGTCAATAAATAAGAATAATTTAGGGGGGGGGTCAGAGGCGGTTGCGCAGCAGGACGAGGGCTCGGGAGGCCCAGTCGAGGTGGAGGTGCAGCCCCTGCAGAACCGCGTGAGCCGCCTGCACCAGGGCCCAGGGGGAGGCCGGGGGGGGCGGCGGAGGGGGGGGAGCAGCCGGACGAGGGAGAGCCAGGCGGGACAGCTGGGGACACAGGGAAAAAGTTGGGGGACAAACACACACACACAGAGTGAGGGGAGGGGGGAGATATGGGGGGGAGAGGGGGAGGGGGACATGGGGGAGGGGGGATATAGGGGGATGTGGGGGTCATTGGGGGATATGGGGAGGGGGTTTGGGGGGGTATGGGAGTCACTGGGGGGATATGGGGAAGGACATGGGGACATGTGGGGAGGGATATGGGGACATGTGGGGGGGCAGGAGGATATGGGGGTCATTGGGGGATATGGGGAGGGACATGGGGACATGTGGGGAGGGACATGGGGACATGTGGGGGGGGCAGGAGGGAGGGCGGATATTGGGGAGGGGGGATATAGGGGGATATGGGGGTCATTGGGGGATATGGGGAGGGGGTTTGGGGGGGTATGGGAGTCACTGGGGGGATATGGGGAGGGACATGGGGACATGTGGGGGGGCAGGAGGATATGGGGGTCATTGGGGGGATATGGGGAGGGACATGGGGACATGTGGGGAGGGATATGGGGACATGTGGGGGGGCAGGAGGGAGGGGGGACATGGGGGAGGTGGGATATAGGGGGATGTGGGGGGTCATTGGGGGATATGGGGAGGGGCTTTGGGCGGGTATGGGAGTCACTGGGGGGATATGGGGAGGGACATGGGGGCAGGAGGATATGGGGGTCATTGGGGGGATATGGGGAGGGACATGGGGACATGTGGGGAGGGATATGGGGACATGTGGGGGGGCAGGAGGGAGGGGGGACATGGGGGAGGTGGGATATAGGGGGATATGGGGGTCATTGGGGGATATAGGGGGATGTGGGGGGTCATTGGGGGATATGGGGAGGGGGTTTGGGGGGGTATGGGAGTCACTGGGGGGATATGGGGAGGGACATGGGGACATGTGGAGAGGGACATGGGGACATGTGGGGGGGCAGGAGGGAGGGCTGATATTGGGGAGGGGGGATATAGGGGGATATGGGGGTCATTGGGGGACACATGGGGAGGGACATGGGGGAGCAGGAGGGAGGGGGGGACACATGGGGAGGGGGTATGTAGGGATATGGGGGGATATGGGGGGATATGGGGGGATATGGGGAGGGGCATGGGGACATGTGGGGGGGCAGGAGGGAGGGGGCACACGTGGGGAGGGGGATATAGGGGGGACGTTGGGGAGGAGGGACACGGGGACAGGGGCCCCCCGCCTCAAGCCACGCCCCCACCCTAAGCCACGCCCCCTCGCCAAACCGCCTCCCACGTGCAGCCTGTTTCGAACCCACGCCCCCTCACAACTAAGCCACGCCCTCCACGCAACTACCACACAGCGAGGCCACGCCCACACACGTGCAGACAGCGTGGCGTGAAGCCACGCCCCCTTTGCTAAGCCGCTCCCCCGTATGCGTAAGTGATGCAGGGCTAGACCACGCCCCCGCTAGACCACGCCCCGAAAAAGTGGCGAGGCCACGCCCCCAAACACAGCAAGCGTGCTAGGCAGCCCCCAAGCCCCGCCCCCTCGAAGCCCCCTTGAAGCCCCCGGAAGCCCCCCGGAAGTCCCGCCCCTCCCGGAAGCGCTTCCCCCGGTTGCTCACCAGGTGCTCGAGGCGCCTCCCGAGCCGGTCGAGTCGGCCCTGCAGAGCCGCCAGCTCCGTGTCCAGCGGCCGCAGCGCCGCCCCCGGCCCCCCCCGGCGCAGCCACTCCAGCAGCGAGCGGTACCGGGACAGGTCCGAGCTCAGCCGGCTCAGCGCCGCCGCCTGCGGACGCGCAGGGGGGTCACCCGCCGGGCAACGAGCACCGGAGCCGCGGGGACGGACCCCAGAGCCACAGGGGACGGAGAGACCCATGGGAACCAACCCCAGACCCACGGGGAGAGACCCCAGACCCACGGAGGACAGAGAGACCCATGGGAACCGACCCCAGACCCACGGGGAGAGACCCCAGACCCACGGAGGACAGAGAGACCCATGGGAACCGACCCCAGACCCACGGGGAGAGACCCCAGACCCACGGAGGACAGAGAGACCCATGGGAACCGACCCCAGACCCATGGGGAGAGACCCCAGACCCACAAGAACCGACCCCAGACCCATGGGGAGAGACCCCAGACCCACGGAGGACAGAGAGACCCATGGGAACCAACCCCAGACCCACGGGGGACGGAGAGACCCATGGGAACCAACCTCAGACCCACGGGGAGAGACCCCAGACCCACGGGAACCGACCCCAGACCCATGGGGAGAGACCCCAGGCCCATGGAGGACAGAGAGACCCATGGGAACCCACCCCAGACCCATGGGGAGAGACCCCAGACCCACAAGAACCGACCCAAGACCCATGGGGAGAGACCCCAGACCCACGGGGAGAGACCCCAGACCCACGGAGGACAGAGAGACCCATGGGAACCCACCCCAGACCCATGGGGAGAGACCCCAGACCCACAAGAACCGACCCAAGACCCACGGGGAGAGACCCCAGACCCACGGGGAGAGACCCCAGACCCACGGAGGACAGAGAGACCCATGGGAACCCACCCCAGACCCATGGGGAGAGACCCCAGGCCCACAGAGGACAGAGAGACCCATGGGAACCAACCCCAGACCCACGGGGGACGGAGAGACCCATGGGGAGAGACCCCAGACCCACAAGAACCGACCCAAGACCCATGGGGGACAGAGAGACCCATGGGAACCCACCCCAGACCCACGGGGAGAGACCCTAGACCCACGGGAACCAAGCCCAGACCCACAGGGGACAGAGAAACCCACGGGAATGGAGCCCAGACCCAGGGGATCTGACCCCAGACCCACAGGGGACCGAGATTAATTCACAGGGAACTGACCCCAGACCCATGGAGGACCGAGGGACCCATGGGGAGAGACCCCAGACCCACGGGGGACAGAGAGACCCATGGGAACCGGCCCCAGACCCATGGGGAGAGACCCCAGACCCACGGGAACTGACTCCAGACCCACTTGGGACCGAGAGATCCATGGGAACCGACCCCAGAGCCACAAGGAGAGACCCCAGACCCACGGGGGACAGAGAGACCCATGGGAACCAACCCCAGACCCATGGGGAGAGACCCCAGACCCACAAGAACCGACCCCAGACCCATGGGAATGGAGCCCAGACCCACAGGGGACAGAGAAACCCACGGGAATGGAGCCCAGACCCAGGGGATCTGACCCCAGACCCACAGGGGACCGAGATTAATTCACAGGGAACTGACCCCAGACCCGTGGAGGACCGAGGGACCCATGGGGAGAGACCCCAGACCCACGGGAGACAGAGAGACCCATGGGAACCAACCCCAGACCCATGGGGAGAGACCCCAGACCCATGGGAACTGACTCCAGACCCACTTGGGACCGAGAGATCCATGGGAACCGACCCCAGAGCCACAAGGAGAGACCCCAGACCCACAGGGGACAGAGAGATCTATGGGAACCCACCCCAGACCCACAGGGGACAGAGAGATCCATGGGAACCGACTCCAGACTCACGGGAACCAAGCCCAGACCCACAGGGGACAGAGAAACCCATGGGAACAGAGCTCAGACGCACGGGGAGAGACCCCAGACCCATGGAGGATCGAGAGACCCACGGGGAGAGACCCCAGACCCATGGGAACCAACTCCACACCCACATGGGATTGAGAGATCCATGGGAACAGACCCCTGACCCACGGGATCCAAGCCCAGACCCACAGGGGACCAAGAGACCAGCCCAGACCCATGAGAACCGACCCCAGACCCACAGGGAACCACGAGACCCACGGGGAACAGACCCCTGACCCACGGGATCCAAGCCCAGACCCACAGGGGACCGAGAGATCCATGGAAACTGAACCCAGACCCACAGGGAGAGATCCCAGACCCATGGGGAGAGACCTTAGACCCAGGGGGTGAGACCCCACACCCACGTGGGACTGAGAGATCCATGGGAACCAACCCGAGACCCGTGGGGAGAGACCCCAGACCCACGGGGGACAGAGAGACCCATGGGAACCAACCCCAGACCCACGGGGAGAGACCCTAGACCCACGGAATCTGAGCCTAGACCCACAAGGACCGACCCCAGACCCATGAGAACCGACTCCAGACCCATGGGGAGAAACCCTAGACCCATGGGTAGAGACCCCAGACCCACGGGAACCGACCCCAGACCCACAGGGGACAGAGAGACCCACGGGAACCAACCCCAAGACCCATGGGGAGAGACCCCAGACCCACGGGGGACCCACTCCCACGGGGAAACCCACTTCCCCCGGAGCCCCCAGACCCACAGCAGCCAACTCCAGCTCCACGGGGGCCCCCATGGACCCCGCTTTCCCCCCACTCCCCCTCCCCACGGGTTGCTGCGCCCCCAAACCTGGATGTTGGCGAGTTCCAGGGCACTCATGGAGAGGGTGGGGAGCGACTCCAGCTTGTGCTCCCCCTCGGCTGGGAACCTCGACTTCTGTGGGTGGGAGTTGGGGAGGACGGGGGGGGGGGGGGGGGTTAAACCCATCTGTGACCCCAAAAACACGAGTGGGAAAGGGGGGGGCAGGGGGAGATACCCACGAGGAGGGCCAGGAAGGCTTTGGTGTCGCTGAGCAGGGCCTTGGCCAGGCTGACGATGCCGTCCAGGTCGACGCGAGGGTCCGGGGGGCGCAGGCGGGGGGGGGGGGGAGCCCCCAAACCGGGACGCGGGCCCCACACGCCCCACAAAGGCCACAGCCCAGGCCACAGCCCCAGCACAGCCACCAGCGCTCGCCACGGACACCCTGAGAGGAGGGGGAGACCGTCGAGGGGGCCCAGTGCTCCCCTAGATAGGAACCTGCAGCTCCCAGTGCTCCCAGTGCTTCCCAAGACGGGATCCTGCAGCTCCCAGTGCTCCCAGTGCTCCCTGAGATGGGATTCTACAGCTCCCAGTGCTCCCAGTGCTCCCCTAGATAGGAACCTGCAGCTCCCAGTGCTCCCAGTGCTCCCCGAGATGGGATTCTACAGCTCCCAGTGCTCCCAGTGCTCCCCTAGATAGGAACCTGCAGCTCCCAGTGCTCCCAGTGCTCCCTGAGATGGGATTCTACAGCTCCCAGTGCTCCCAGTGCTCCCCAAGCTGGGATTCTACAGCTCCCAGTGCTCCCAGTGCTCCCCGAGCTGGGATCCTGCAGCTCCCAGTGCTCCCAGCGATCCCAGTACTCTGAGTTCCAAAGGTCCCAGTGCTCCCAGAGCTGCAATTCCACACCTCCCAGTGCTCCCAGTAATCAGAATGCCAAAGGTCCTAGTGCTCCCAGTGCTCCCAGTGTTCCCCAAGCTGGGATTCTACAGCTCCCAGTGCTCCCAGTGCTCCCATTGCTTGGGATTCCACAGCTCCCAGTGCTGCCCGAGCTGGGATGCTACACCTCCCAGTGCTCCCAGTGCTCCCAGTGCTCCCAGTGCTGGGATCCCGCAGCTCCCAGTGCTCCCAGTGCTCAGAAATCCAAAGGTCCTAGTGTTCCCAGTGCTCCTGGGGCTGGGAATCCACAGCTCCCAGTGCTCCCAGTGCTCCCCAAGATGGGATTCCACAGCTCCCAGTGCTCCCAATGCTCCCAATGCTCCCAGTACTTGGAATTCCAAGGCTCCCAGTGCTCCCAGTGCTGGGATCCCGCAGCTCCCAGTGCTCCCAGTACTCAGAAATTCAAAGGTCCTAGTGCTCCCAGTGCTCCCCGAGCTGCAATTCCACAGCTCCCAGTGCTCCCAGTGCTCCCTGAGCTGGAATCCTGCAGCTCCCAGTGCTCCCAGCTCCCCCAGTACTCAGAAATCCAAAGGTCCCAGTGCTCCCCAAGCTGGGATTCTACAGCTCCCAGTGCTCCCAGTGCTCCCATTGCTTGGGATTCCACAGCTCCCAGTGCTGCCCGAGCTGGGATGCTACACCTCCCAGTGCTCCCAGTGCTCCCAGCGCTGGGATTCCACAGTTCCCAGTGCTCCCAGTGCTCAGAAATCCAAAGGTCCTAGTGTTCCCAGTGCTCCTGGGGCTGGGATTCCACAGCTCCCAGTGCTCCCAGTGCTCCCCAAGATGGGGTTCCACAGCTCCCAGTGCTCCCAATGCTCCCAGTACTTGGAATTCCAAAGCTCCCAGTGCTCCCAGTACTCAGAAATTCAAAGGTCCTAGTGCTCCCAGTGCTCCCCAAGCTGCAATTCCACAGCTCCCAGTGCTCCCTGAGCTGGAATCCTGCAGCTCCCAGTGCTCCCAGCGCTCCCAGTACTCAGAAATCCAAAGGTCCCAGTGCTCCCAGTGCTCCCCAAGCTGGGATTCTACAGCTCCCAATGCTCCCAGTGCTCCCATTGCTTGGGATTCCACAGCTCCCAGTGCTCCCCGAGCTGGGATGCTACACCTCCCAGTGCTCCCAGTGCTCCCAGTGCTCCCAGCACTGGGATCCCGCAGCTCCCAGTGCTCCCAGTGCTCAGAAATCCAAAGGTCCTAGTGTTCCCAGTGCTCCTGGGGCTGGGAATCCACAGCTCCCAGTGCTCCCCAAGATGGGATTCCACAGCTCCCAGTGCTCCCAATGCTCCCAATGCTCCCAGTACTTGGAATTCCACAGCTCCCAGTGCTCCCAGTACTCAGAAATTCAAAGGTCCTAGTGCTCCCAGTGCTCCCCAAGCTGCAATTCCACAGCTCCCAGTGCTCCCAGTGCTCCCAGTGCTCCCAGGGCTGGGATCCCGCAGCTCCCAGTGCTCCCATTACTCAGAAATTCAAAGGTCCCAGTGCTCCCAGAGCTGCAATTCCACAGCTCCCAGTGCTCCCAGTGCTCCCAGTGCTTGGGATTCCACAGCTCCCAGTGCTCCCAGTGCTCCCAGTACTCAGAAATTCAAAGGTCCCAGTGCTCCCAGAGCTGCAGTTCCACAGCTCCCAGTGCTCCCAGTGCTTGGGATTCCACAGCTCCCAGTGCTCCCAGTGCTCCCAGTACTCAGAAATTCAAAGGTTCCAGTGCTCCCAGTGCTCCCCAAGCTGCAGTTCCACAGCTCCCAGTGCTCCCAGTGCCCTCAGAACATGGAATTCCGCAGCTCCCAGTGCTCCCAGTGCTCCCCTAGCTGGGGTTGCACAGCTCCCAGTGCTCCCAGGGCTGAGATCCTACAGCTCCCAGTGCTCCCAGTGCTCCCAATGGCTGTACTTGGGGTTCGTGGTGCTCCCCCTATTTGGGACCCCCCGGAACCTGGGGCTCCCGCTCTGTGGGGTTCCAATTATTTGGGTCCCCCGGGGCTGGGGCTCTGGGTGCCCCCACTATTTGCGACCCCCCCCCCCCCCCCCCCCCCGCAATCCGGGGCTCCAGCTATTTGGGCCTCCCGGTGCCCCCTTTATTTAGGACCCCCCCGGAATCCGGGACCCCCGTTGTTTGGGGTTCCAGCCCCCTGTCTGTCCCGTGTCCGTGTGGGGGGTCCCGGGTGGGGGGTGGGGGGGGGGGGGTGGTCGTGGGTGGGTGTGGGGGGGGGGGGGGGCCCTTTGAGGTGGAGGAGGGGGTGGGGGGCGCGTCAGCTCCTCTCTGGGAGGTCTCCTTGGTGGAAAGTGTGATGCAGGCTGAGTCAGGGGCGGCCCCTGCAGCCCTTTTTGGGGGGGGGGGGGGGGGGGGGGGGGGGGGCTCCTTCTCTCTCTCTCTCTCTCTCTCTCCCATCCCCCATCCCTTCTAACCCACCCCCCACTCGTGTCCCTGACCCCCCCCCCCCCCAACACCCGCAAGAATCCACGCGGGGAGCGGCCGCCCCGGGGCAGGCAGGTGTGAGCTGGGGACGGTTGCGGTTTTTTTTTTATTATTATTATTTTTTTTTTTTTTCTCGTGGGGTGGGGGGGGGGGGGGGGGTGGGTAGAGGGCGAGGCCGCAGCTGCCCGAGCCCCGAGGCCACGGGGATGGACTCGCCCCGACGTGGGGAAGGGGGGGGGGGGGGGGGGGTTGGGGAGCCACCCACGGACGCCCCAACACGGAGAGATTGGGGGGTCGGACCCACGCTTGGACCCCCCCTTTTCCCACCCTCTCCCCGCGATTTAAATCCCCCTCCCCACTCGTGTCCCCCTCCCATTCACAACCAAACATCCCCAAATTCTTTAAACCCTCCCCTCCCCACTCGTGTCTCTATCCCACACACAACCAGGAGCCCCCCCAATGCTTAACCCCCCCCTCCCCACTCGTGTCTCCTTCCCACTCACAACCAGGAGCCCCCCCAGTGATTTAACCCCCTCTCCCCACTCGTGTCCCCCTCCCACTCACAGCCAAACACCCCCAAATCCTTTAACCCCCCCTCCCCACTCGTGTCTCTCTCCCACTCACAACCAGGAGCCCCCCCAGTGATTTAACCCCCCCTCCCCACTCGTGTCCCCCTCCCACTCACATCCAAACACCCCCAAATCCTTTAACCCCCCCCCCTCTCCCCACTCGTGTCCCCCCCTCCTCCCACCCGTGACCAGGCGACACTTACTCGTCATGATGTGCTGGGGCGTGTGTGGGGGGGGGGTGGGGGTGGGGGGGCAGAGGGTCCTTCCCGGGGGTCTTCGCACCTGTGGGACCCACTCGTGACGTTGAGGGTGTTGCACGAGGAGGGGTCTCGCTCGCCGCGACCCACGGACGCCCTCCCACGGTCACAGACACACTCCCACTCGACGTGACACGCTCCCACTCACCGTGAAACACTCACCGTGAAACACTCCCACTTGCCGTGACACACTCCCACTCACCGTGAAACACTCCCACTCACCGTGACACACTCCCACTCGCCGTGAAACGCTCCCACTCACCGTGAAACACTCCCACTCACCGTGAAACTCTCCCACTCACCGTGAAACACTTCCACACTCAAGGAACGTGTCCACAGTGGACGTGACTCAATCCCACTCACCGTGACACACTCCCACTCGCTGTGAAACACTCCCACTGGCCGTGACACACTCCCACTCACCGTTACACACTCCCACTCGCCGTGAAACGCTCCCACTCACCGTGAAACACTCCCACTCACCGTGAAACGCTTCCACACTCAAGGAACGTGTCCACAGTGGACGTGACTCAATCCCACTCACCGTGACACGCTCCCACTCACTGTGACACGCTCCCACACTCCAGGACACGCTCCCAACGCTCCCACTCACCGTGACATGTTCCCACTCACCATTACATGCTCCCACTCGCCGTGACTCGCTCCCACTCACTGTTACACACTCCCACTCGCCGTGACACGCTCCCACACTCCAGGACACGCTCCCAACGCTCCCACTCACCGTGACACTCTCCCAACGCTCCCACTCGACGTGACACACTCCCACACTCAAGGACAGGCTCCAACGCTCCCACTCACCGTGACACGATCCCACTCACTGTGACACACTCCCACACTCCAGGACTTGCTCCCAATGCTCCCACTCGACGTGAATCTATCCCACTGGCCATGACTCTCTCCCACTCACTGTGAAATGCTCCCACTTGCCGTGACACGCTCCCACACTCAAGGACACTTTCCCAACGCTCCCACTCACTGTGACACGCTCCCAACGCTCCCACTTGACGTGACACACTCCCACTCACTATGACTTGCTCCCGCTCACTGTGACATGCTCCCACTCGACGTGACACACTCCCACTCTCAAGGACACTCTCCCAACGCTCCCACTCGACGTGACACACTCCCACTCACCATGATACTCTCCTGATGTTCCCACTCGACGTGACACACTCCCACTCACCATGACTCACTCCCACTCACTGTTACACACTCCCACTAGATGTGACACACTCCCACACTCAAGGACACACTCCCAACGCTCCCACTCGACGTGACTCTATCCCACTCACCATGATTCTCTCCCACTCCCTGTGAAATGCTCCCACTCACCGTGACACACTCCCACTCTCAAGGACACTCTCCCAACGCTCCCACTCAACGTGACACACTCCCACTCGATGTGACACGCTCCCACACTCCAGGACACACTCCCAACACTCCCACTCGACGTGACACACTCCCACTCACCATGATACTCTCCTGATGCTCCCACTCAACGTGACACACTCCCACAGTCCAGGACACGCTCCCAACGCTCCCACTCGACGTGACACACTCCCACTCACCATGACTCGCTCCCACTCACTGTTACGCACTCCCACTCTCAAGGACACACTCCCAACGCTCCCACTCGACGTGACACACTCCCACTCGACGTGACACACTCCCACACTCCAGGACACACTCCCGACACTCCCACTCGCCGTGACACACTCCCACTCACCATGACACTCTCCTGATGCTCCCACTCAACGTGACATGCTCCCACACTCGAGGACACACTCCCAACACTCCCACTCGACATGACACACTCCCACACTCCAGGACACACTCCCGATGCTCCCACTCACTGTGACACACTCCCACTCGACGTGACACACTCCCACACTCCCAACACTCCCACTCGACATGACACTCTCCCGATGCTCCCACTCGACGTGACACACTCGCACACTCCAGGACACGCTCCCGACACTCCCACTCGACGTGACACACTCCCACTCACTGTTACACACTCCCACACTCCAGGACACGCTCCCACTGCTCCCACTCACCGCAACGCGCTCCCACTCACCGTGACTCTCTCCCACTCACCGGGATTCTCTCCCACTTGATGTGACAAGCTCCCACACTCCAGGACACACTCCCAACACTCCCACTCGCCGTGACACACTCCCACTCACCATGACTCGCTCCCACTCACTGTTACACACTCTCACACTCCAGGACACGCTCCCAACACTCCCACTCGACATGACACACTCCCACTCACCAGGACACACTCCCAATATTCCCACTCACCATGACTCGCTCCCACTCACTGTGACTTGCTCCCACTCGCCGTGACACACTCCCACTCGACGTGACACACTCCCACACTCCCAACACTCCCACTCAACATGACACTCTCCTGATGCTCCCACTCAACGTGACACGCTCCCACAGTCCAGGACACGCTCCCAACGCTCCCACTCGCCGTGACACACTCCCACTCACCATGACTCGCTCCCACTCACTGTGACACACTCCCACTCGACGTGACACACTCCCACACTCGAGGACACACTCCCAACGCTCCCACTCGACGTGACACACTCCCACTCACTGTTACACACTCCCACTCACTGTTACACACTCCCACTCACTGTGACACACTCCCACTCACCGTGACACACTCCCACCCTCCATGACACTCTCCCACGCGCCGTGACTCGCTCCCACTCACCGTGACTCTCTCCCTTCTTTCCCCCAAGGGCCCCTGCGGGCGGCGTCTCCGCTTTGTGTGTCCGTGGGGTGTGTGTGTGTGTGTGTCCGTGGGGTGTGCGCGTGTTCGGGCCTCGCGTGGGGTGGGTTGGGGGTGTCTCGGGGCGGCCGCGTGTCCCCGCGTGGCTGCGGCGGCTCCTTTTATAAAAGCGGCCGAAGCGGCGATGACACAGGCCTGACTCACGCCCTTTTCCATTCGGGAACCAGCCCCCGGGGGGGGGGGAGGGGGGGGGGGGGGGGGGACACGACCAGGAACCCCCCACGGAGGGACACGCGGGGGCCACCCCCGTCCCACCCCCCCCCTCCCCCAGCCCCACGCGCAGGCATTAGGGGCGATGAACCGGCCCACGGGGGTCGCTTTCACACCAGAACCGGCACCTGAAGTGACTCCGGAGTCGGTTTCACACCAGAACCGGCACCTGAAGCGACTCCGGAGTCGGTTCCATGAGGGATTCAGGATCTGAACCGGGACATGAACCAGCTCCGGGTTCAGTTTCACACCAGAACCGGCATCTGAAGTGACTCCGGAGTCGGTTCCACGAGGGATTCGGGGGCTCAACCGGCTCCGGAGTCAGTTTCACACCAGAACCGGGACCTGAAGCGACTCCGGAGTCGGTTCCATGAAGGATTCGGGTTCTGAACCAGGAGCTAAAGCGACTCCGGGGTCGGTTTCACACCAGAATCTGGAGCTGAACCGGCTCCGGAGTCGGTTCCATGAAGGATTCGGGTTCTGAACCAGGAGCTGAAGTGACTCCGGAGTTGGTTTCACACCAGAATCTGGAGCTGAACCGGCTCCGGAGTCAGTTTCACACCAGAACCGGGAGCTGAAGTGACTCCGGAGTCGGTTCCATGAGGGATTTGGGACCTGAACCGGCTCCGGGTTCAGTTTCACACCAGAATCAGGAGCTGAACCGGCTCCGGAGTCGGTTTCACACCAAAACCGGCGTCTGAAGTGACTCCGGAGTCGGTTCCATGAGGGATTTGGGGTCTGAACCGGCAGCTCAACCTGCTCCGGATTCAGTTTCACACCAGAACCGGGACCTGAAGCGACTCCGGAGTCGGTTCCGTGAAGGATTCGGGGGCTCAACCGGCTCCGGAGTCAGTTTCACACCAGAATCAGGAGCTAAACCGGCTCCAGATTCAGTTTCACACCAGAACTGGGACCTGAACCGGCTCCGGGTTCAGTTTCACACCTGAACCGGCATCTGAAGTGACTCCGGAGTCGGTTCTATGAGGGATTCGGGGGCTCAACCGGCAGCTGAACCGGCTCCGGATTCAGTTTCACACCAAAACCGGCATCTGAAGTGACTCCGGAGTCGGTTCCGTGAGGGATTCGGGGGCTCAACTGGCTCTGGATTCAGTTTCACACCAGAATCGGCATCTGAAGTGACTCCGGAGTCGGTTCCATGAGGGATTCGGGGGCTCAACCGGCAGCTGAACCGGCTCCGGATTCAGTTTCACACCAGAACTGGGACCTGAACCTGCTCCGGAGTCAGTTTCACACCAGAACCGGGACCTGAAGCGACTCCGGAGTCGGTTCCGTGAAGGATTCGGGTTCTGAACCAGGAGCTGAAGCGACTCCGGAGTCGGTTTCACACCAGAATCTGGAGCTGAACCGGCTCCGGAGTCGGTTTCACACCAGAACCGGCATCTGAAGTGACTCCGGAGTCGGTTCCATGAGGGATTTGGGGTCTGAACCGGCAGCTCAACCGGCTCCGGGTTCAGTTTCACACCAGAATCGGGACCTGAAGTGACTCCGGAGTCGGTTCCATGAGGGATTCGGGGGCTCAACCGGCTCCGGGTTCAGTTTCACACCAGAACCGGGACCTGAACTGGCTCCGGATTCGGTTTCACACCAGAACCGGGACCTGAAGCGACTCCGGAGTCAGTTTCACACCAGAACCGGGAGCTGAAGTGACTCCGGAGTCGGTTCCGTGAAGGATTCGGGTTCTGAACCAGGAGCTGAAGCGACTCCGGAGTCGGTTCCATGAAGGATTCGGGTTCTGAACCAGGAGCTGAAGTGACTCCGGAGTCGGTTTCACACCAGAATCTGGAGCTGAACCGGCTCCGGAGTCGGTTTCACACCAGAACCGGCATCTGAAGTGACTCCGGAGTCGGTTCCATGAGGGATTCGGGGGCTCAACCGGCTCCGGATTCAGTTTCACACCAGAACCGGGAGCTGAAGTGACTCCGGAGTCGGTTCCATGAGGGATTCTGGGGCCCAACCGGCTCCGGGTTCAGTTTCACACCAGAATCAGGAGCTGAACCGGCTCCGGAGTCAGTTTCACATGAGAACCGGGACCTGAAGTGACTCCGGAGTCGGTTCCATGAGGGATTCGGGGGCTCAACCGGCTCTGGAGTCAGTTTCACACCAGAATCAGGAGCTGAACCGGCTCCGGGTTCAGTTTCACACCAGAACTGGCATCTGAAGTGACTCCGGAGTCGGTTCCACGAGGGATTCGGGGTCTGAGCCGGCTCCGGGGTCAGTTCCACGCGGGATTCGTTCCCAGCTCTGGAATCGGTTTCCCTCCCAATCCGGTTCCCAGGGCTCCCCCCTCGGCTCCAGCCCCGATTCCACCCGCGATTCCTCCACGCGTGGACGTGGGGTGCCCCCCCCCCCCCCCCCGGCCCCTCCCCCGTGTCACACCCCCCCCCCCTCATTGTGACTCAGCCCCTCCCCCTCCCGGTGTGTCACCGCCCCCTCCCCCCCCCAGCCACGCGCGTCACCGACGGGACCCCCGGGGGGGGCGGGACCGGGGGGCGGGGACACGGGGGGTGGGGGTGGGGACACTCGTGGGAGGGACTGGGGACATCCTGGAGAGGAGACACCCGTGGGGAGGGACAGCAGGGGACACCCGGGGGGGAGGGGGGTGACATCCACGGGAGCATCCATAGGGACCACTGACCCATAGAGACCACCCATGGGGACCACTGACCCATAGAGAGCACTGACCCATAGGGATCACTGACCCATAGGGAGCACTGACCCATAGAGGGCACTCATAGGGACCACTGACCCATAGGGACCACTGACCCATAGGGACCACTGACCCATAGGGAGCACTCATAGGGACCACTGACCCATAGGGACCACTGACCCATAGAGAGCACTCATAGGGACCACTGACCCATAGGGAGCACCTATGGGGACCACTGACCCATAGAGAGCACTCATAGGGACCACTGACCCATAGGGAGCACCTATGGGGACCACTGACCCATAGAGAGGACCTATGGGGACCACTGACCCATAGGGAGCACTCATGGGGTCCACTGACCCATAGAGAGCACCCATAGGGACCATTGACCCATAGGGAGCAACCATAGGGACCAGTGACCCATAGAGAGCACCCATGGGGACAACTGACCCATAGAGACCACCCATAGGGACCACTGACCCATAGAGACCACCCATAGAGAGCACCCATGGGGACCACTGACCCATAGAGAGCACTCATAGGGACCACTGACCCATAGGGAGCACCTATGGGGACCACTGACCCATAGAGAGGACCTATGGGGACCACTGACCCATAGGGAGCACTCATGGGGTCCACTGACCCATAGAGAGCACCCATAGGGACCATTGACCCATAGGGAGCAACCATAGGGACCAGTGACCCATAGAGAGCACCCATGGGGACAACTGACCCATAGAGACCACCCATAGGGACCACTGACCCATAGAGAGCACCCATGGGGACAACTGACCCATAGAGACCACCCATAGGGACCACTGACCCATAGAGACCACCCATGGGGACCACCAACCCATAGGGACCACTGACCTATAGGGAGAACTCATAGGGACCACTGACCCATAGAGAGCACCCATGGGGACCACTGACCCATAGGGAGCAACCATAGGGACCACTGACCCATAGAGAGCACCCATGGGGACAACTGACCCATAGGGACCACTGACCTATAGGGAGCACTCATAGGGACTAGTGACCCATAGAGAGCACCCATAGGGACCACCGACCCATAGAGAGCACCCATGGGGACCACTGACCCATAGGGACCACTGACCCATAGGGAGCACTCATAGGGACCACTGACCCATAGAGAGCACCCATAGGGACCACTGACCCATAGAGAGCACTGACCCATAGAGAGCACCCATAGGGACCACTGACCCATAGAGACCACCCATAGGGACCACTGACCCATAGGGAGCACCCATAGGGACCACTGACCCATAGGGAGCACCCATAGGGACCACTGACCCATAGGGACCACTGACCCATAGAGAGCACCCATAGGGACCACTGACCCATAGAGAGCACCCATAGGGACCACTGACCCATAGGGAGCACCCATAGGGACCACCGATCCATAGGGAGCACCCATACGGACCACTGACCCATAGGGACCACTGACCCACAGGGAGCATCAATGGGGACCACTGACCCATAGAGAGCACCTATAGGGATCACTGACCCATAGGGAGCACTGACCCATAGAGAGCACCCATGGGGACCACTGACCCATAGGGATCACTGACCCATAGGGAGCACTCATAGGGACCACTGACCCATAGAGACCACCCATAGGGACCACTGACCCATAGGGAGCACTCATAGGGACCACCGACCCATAGAGAGCATCCATGGGGACCACTGACCCATAGGGACCACAGACCCATAGAGAGCACCCATAGGGACCACTGACCCATAGGGACCACTGACCCATAGGGAGCACTCATAGGGACCACTGACCCATAGAGAGCACCCATGGGGACCACTGACCCATAGGGAGCACCCATAGGGACCACCAACCCATAGGGAGCAACCATAGGGACCACTGACTCATAGGGACCACTGATCCATAGAGAGCACCCATGGGGTCCACTGACCCATAGAGAGCACTCATAGGGACCACTGACCCATAGGGAGCACTGACCCATAGCGAGCACCTATGGGGACCACTGACCCATAGAGAGGACCTATGGGGACCACTGACCCATAGGGAGCACTCATGGGGTCCACTGACCCATAGAGAGCACCCATGGGGACCACTGACCCATAGGGAGCACTCATAGGGACCACTGACCCATAGAGAGCACTCATGGGGACCACTGACCCATAGAGAGCACCCATAGGGACCACTGACCCATAGGGACCACTGACCCATAGAGAGCACCTGTGGGGACAAGCGGCCTATAGAGAGAACCCATAGGGACCACCAACCCATAGAGAGCACCCATAGGGACACTGACCCATGGAGGGCACCCATAGGGACCACTGACTCATAGAGAGCACCCATAGGAACCACCCACTTGTGACGAGCCTCTTGCCCCATAGCTGGGCCTCCTGCCCCATAGCCAAGGCCACCTGCCCCATGGCCTCTGCCCCGTAGTGATGACAACCTGCCCTGTAGCCCCTACCCCATAGGCCCCTTCTCCTGCCCTATAGGCCCTACCCCATAGCCCCCTTCTCCTGCCCCCCCCCCCCCCATCCTGCCCCCCATCTCCTGCTCCGTGGGGGCCGCGCGAGGCCTGATGATGATGGCGGCTCCCACAGCCGCCAAACCAAACAGTAAATATTTCGCTGCCAGGTGACGGCGAAGGGGAAAGTCAGGGGGGGTGGTGTGTGTGCGCCAGACAGACAGACAGACAGACAGACGGACACGCACCAATCCCCCCCCCCCCCTTATTTTTTTCCCCATCACCCCCCAGCGTTGGGGGAGAGGGGGGCACGGACACCCCGCGTTGGCGTGTGCCGACACGCGGCTTTTGGCTTCGGCCTCGCGGTCGAGTCGTGGCCGTCGGGTGTTTTCGCAGACGGCGAAGCCGGATTTGAGGTCTGGGGGGGGGGGGGGGGGGGGATGGGACGACGGACAGACGGACGTAGAGGGGGGTTGATCCCCCCCCACCTCCAAAGCTCAGGGTGGGTGGCCCGAGCTTCGCGGTCGCCCCACATCCATCAGCGACGCTTGCGTGTGCGAGGAAGGGGGGGGGGGGACGTGCGTCAGGCGGTGACGCCGAGGGGGCCCCCGCGGGAGGGGAGGGGGAGGATGGCGGAGAGGGGGGTCCCGGAACACCCCCCCCCCCCCCCCCCCCGGACTGGGAACGGTGACACGGATAATGGGAATGGTGACACACACGTGTGTGTGTGTGAGGGGACACGGGGATGGCAACAGGCGTGTGTGGGATGGGACACGGATAATGGGAATGGGACACAGATACTGGGAATGGGACATGGATACTGGGAATGGGACACGGGGATGGTGATGTGTGTGTGTGTGATGGGACATGGATACTGGGAATGGGACATGGATAATGGGAATGGGACATGGATAATGGGAATGGGACACGGATACTGGGAAGGGTGACATGCGTGTGTGTGATGGGACATGGATACTGGGAATGGGACACGGATACTGGGAATGGGACACGGGGATGGTGATGTGTGTGTGTGTGTGATGGGACACGGATACTGGGAATGAGACATGGATACTGGGAATGGGACACGGGGATGGTGATGTGTGTGTGTGTGTGATGGGACATGGATACTGGGAATGGGACATGGATACTGGGAATGGTGACGTGTGTGTGATGGGACATGGATACTGGGAATGGGATATAGGGATGGTGACACGTGTGTGTGTGATGGAACACGGATACTGGGAATGATGACACGTGTGTGTGATGGGACATGGATACTGGGAATGGGACATAGATACTGGGAATGGGACATGGATAGTAGGAATGGTGACACGTGTGTGTGATGGGACATGGATACTGGGAATGGGACACAGATACTGGGAATGGTGACATGTGTGTGTGATGGGACATGGATACTGGGAATGGGACATAGGGATGGTGACACGTGTGTGTGTGATGGAACACGGATACTGGGAATGGTGACACGTGTGTGGGATGGGACATGGATAGTGGGAATGGGACATAGATACTGGGAATGGGACATGGATAGTAGGAATGGTGACACGTGTGTGTGATGGGACATGGATACTGGGAATGGGACATAGATACTGGGAATGGGACATAGATACTGGGAATGGTGACATGCGTGTGTGATGGGACATGGATACTGGGAATAAGACATGGATACTGGGAATTGTGACATGTGTGTGTGATGGGACACGGGTACTGGGAATGGGCCACGAGTACTGGGAAGGGTGACACATGTGTGTGTGTGTGATGGGACATGGATACCAGGAATGGGACACGGATACTGGGAATGGTGATACGGATACTGGGAACGGGGCATGGATACTGGGAATGGTGACATGTGTGTGGGATGGGACACGGATACTGGGAACGGGACATGGATACTGGGAATGGGACACGGATACTGGGAATGGTGACACATGTGTGTGATGGTCCCAGGGGATCCCTCCCAGTCCCCCTAGTCTTCCCAGTAACCCCTCCAATCCCTCCGAGTCCCCCCAATCTCTCCCAATCCCCCCCCCACCAAATCCCTCCCAGTCCTCCCAGTTAACCCCCCAGACCCCAATCCCTCCCAGTCCCCCCCATCTCCCCATCCAATCCCTCCCAGTCCCCCCTAGTCTTCCCAGTTCGCCCCCTAGGCCCCCCAATCCCTCCCAGTCCCCCCAGTCTCTCCCAGTCCCCCTCCAAATCTCTCCCAATCCTCCCCAGTCTTCCCAGTAACCCCCCCTAGCCCCCCAATCCCTCCCAGTGTCCCCAATCTCTCCCAGTCCCCCCCGGTCAAATCCCTCCCAGCCCTCCCCAGTCTTCCCAGTTAACCCCCCAGCCCTCCCAATCTCTCCCAGTCCTCCCCATCTCCCCTCCCCAATCCCTCCCCAGTCTTCCCAGTAACCCCCCCCAGCCCCCCAATCCCTCCCAGTGTCCCCAATCTCTCCCAGTCCCCCCCGTCAAATCCCTCCCAGCCCTCCCCAGTCTTCCCAGTTAACCCCCCAGCCCTCCCAATCTCTCCCAGTCCTCCCCATCTCCCCTCCCCAATCCCTCCCAGTCCCCCCCAGTCTTCCCAGTAACCCCCCCCCCCACCCCAGCCCCATTCGTTGCCGTCAGCAGTGGCTTCACCCCCTCTTTTCCTGCCCCCCCCCCCCCCACATCCCCGTGTCCGTCTGTCCGTGTCCGGTCGTGTCCGTCTGTCCGGGGGGGGCTTTGACGCAAACGCCCCCGTCGGGGCAGGCCCTGGGTTGACCGCAAAGAGTTGGGGGGGGGGGGGGGGGGGGGGGGGGGGGGTTGGGGGGGGGAAGCTGGAGGAGAGCCCGGACAGACAGACAGACGGACGGACAGAGTCACAAAGCCTGTGGGGGGGCTGGGGAGCAGCTGGAGGGACGGACGGACGGATGGACGGATGAGGGATTTGGGGCAGGATGGACAGACTGGATGGGGATGGATGGATGGATGGATGGATGGATGGATGGACGGACGGACGGATGGACGGATTGGATGGGGATGAATGGATAGATGGACGGACGGACGGACAGACGGACGAGGGATTTGGGGGCAGGATGGACAGACTGGATGGGGATGGATGGATGGACGGACGGACGGACGGACGGACGGACAGACGAGGGATTTGGGGCAGGATGGACAGACTGGATGGGGATGGATGGATGGATGGATGGATGGACGGACGGACGGACGGACGGACAGACGAGGGATTTGGGGGCAGGATGGACAGACTGGATGGGGATGGATGGATGGATGGACGGACGGACGGACGGATTGGATGGGGATGAATGGATAGATGGACGGACGGACGGACGGACGGGGATGGGCCTGGAGGCAGACGGGATGGACAGATGGACACAGGGGATGGGCCTGGGCTTGGGACAGAGGGACGGACGGACGGACAAGGATGGGTGGATGGAAGGAAGGACACTTGGGGGCAGGAGGGACAGGCGGACGGACGCTTGAGGGGAGATGGGGGGGGAGCAGGGCTGGATGGACAGACGGACGGACAGAGGTGATGAACCGAAGCACAGGGCAGACAGACGGACAGGTGGAGGGACGGACACGCAGGGATTTGGGGTCTCCAGGGGGGGGGGATTTGAGGGCTTCGTGGAGGGATTTGGGGACATTTTGGGGGGTTCGTGGGAGGATTTGGGGTCTCCAGGGAGAATTTAGGGGGATTTGAGGTGGGATTTGGGGCATTTTTGGGGGGTTTGTGGGGGATCTGGGGTCTCCAGGGGCGGCTTGGAAGCATTTTTGGGGTGTATGGAGAGATTTGGGGTCTCCGGGGGTTGCTGGAGGCATTTCGGGGGCTTCGTGGGGGAATTTGGGGACATTTGGGGGTTTCATGGGGGGGATTTGGGGTCTCCAGGGGGGGTTTAGGGATGTTTTGGGGGTTCATTGGAGGATTTGGGGACATTTTGGGGGTTCACGGGGGGATTTGGGGTCTCCAGGGGGGATTTGGAGGCATTTGGGGGGGTTCATGGGGGAGATTTGGGGACATTTTGGGGGTTCACGGGGGGATTTGGGGTCTCCAGGGGGGATTTGGAGGCATTTGGGGGGGTTCATGGGGGAGATTTGGGGACATTTTGGGGGTTCATGGGGGCATTTG
>JAUMJK010002804.1:0-18360 GCA_033558105.1 Coccyzus lansbergi
GGGGGAAGGGGAGGGGCTTCCGGTACCGGGAGAGGAGGGGAGGGGCGGAGCTCCGGTAACGGGACGGACTTCCGGTAACGGGGAAGGGCTTCCGGTGGAGGGGGAGGAGAAGGGTTTTGTGTAACATGGTGGGGAGGCTGGTTGGGGGCTCTCTGGTTCCGGGAGGAGGGATTTGGGCTCCAGTAGCGTGAGCCGGCAGTGTGCCCAGGGGGCCAAGAAGGCCAATGGCATCCTGGCTTGGATCAGAAATGGTGTGAGCAGCAGGGCCAGGGAGGTGATTCTCCCTCTGGACTCAGCACTGGGGAGGCCGCTCCTCGAATCCTGTGTCCAGTTGTGGGCCCCTCAGCACAAGAAGGATGTTGAGGCTCTGGAGAGAGTCCAGAGAAGAGCAATGAAGCTGGTGAAGGGGCTGGAGAACAGGCCCTATGAGGAGCGTCTGAGAGAGCTGGGGGGGTTTAGCCTAGAGAAGAGGAGGCTGAGAGGAGACCTCATTGCTCTCTCCAACTCCCTGAGAGGAGGTTGTAGAGAGGAGGGAGCTGGGCTCTTCTCCCAAGGGACAGGGGACAGGATGAGAGGGAATGGCCTCAAGCTCCACCAGGGGAGATTTAGGCTAGAGATTAGGAGGAAGTTTTTCACACAGAGGGTCATTGGGCATTGGAATAGGCTGCCCAGGGAGGGGGTTGATTCCCCTTCCCTGGAGGTGTTTAAGGGACGGGTGGATGAGGTCTTGAGGGACTTGGTTTAGTGTTTGATAGGAATGGTTGGACTAGAAGATCTGATGGGTCCCTTCCAACCTGGTTGTTCTGTGATTCTGTGGGATCTCCGGTAATGGGAGAGGAGATTTGGAGGTGACGGGACCAGAAGCTCTCAGGACTCTCCGTTACCGAAGGAGGAGATTCAGGGCTCTCCGGTACCAATGGAAGAGACTCAGGGCTCTCCGGTACCGGGAGAGGAGACTCAGGGCTCTCCAGTACCAGTGGAAGAGACTCGGGGCTCGCCAGTTCTGAGGAAGGAGACTCGGGGCTCTCCGGTACCGGTGGAAGAGACTCAGGGCTCTCCGGTACCAGTGGAAGAGACTCGGGGCTCTCCGGTACTGGGAGAGGAGATTCGGGGCTCTCCGGTACCTGTGGAGGAGATTTGGGGCTCCCGGTGTCTCCAGTCCTGGGTCTGGAGTCCCCATGACCTTCCAGTCCCACTAGGCCAGGAACTCATCCCTGAGAACTGAGCTGCTCTATTCCCAGTTCCATTTGAGGCCTGGAAAAGGATTGGGGAGATGCCAAAAACGAGCTTTTTTCCCCCAAAATACGAGCGTTGGCTGAAGCCTTAAGCTGGTGGCATCAGTGGATCCAGAGCGAAACCGACCTGGTGGGTTCTGGAGGCCGACGGCTACTCAGGGGTGCAGGACCAGAAGCTCTCAGGACTCTCCAGTACTGGGGAAAGACACTCGGGGCTCTCTGGTACCATGGGAGGTGACTCGGGGCTCTCCGGTTCCAGGAGAAGAGACTCGGGGCTCTCCAGTTCCGAGAGAGGAGACTCTGGGCTCTCCGGTACCTGTGGAGGAGATTTGGGGCTCCCGGTGTCTCCAGTCCTGGGTCTGGAGTCCCCATGGCTCTCCAGTCCCACTAGGCCAGGGACTCATCCCTGAGAACTGAGCTTCTCTCCTCCCAGTTCCATTTGAGGCCTGGAAAAGGATTGGGGGAGATGCCAAAAACGAGCTTTTTTCCCCCAAAATACAAGCGTTGGCTGAAGCCTTAAGCTGGTGGCATCGGTGGATCCAGAGCGAAGCCGACCTGGTGGGTTCTGGAGGCCGATGGCTGCTCCGGAGCAGGAGGTGTTTAAGGCACAGGTGGATGAGGTCTTGAGGGACTTGGTTTAGTGTTTGATAGGAATGGTTGGACTCGATGATCCGATGGGTCTCTTCCAACCTGGTTGTTCTGTGATTCTATGATTTGGGAAGTGGTGTCGGTGCCACCAGGAGGATCAAACCTTGGGAATGTTCTCTCTCTTCTGGCTGGAGAAGCCGTTCTCCTTCCTTCTTGCCAGACGGACGCTGTTCTCCTGGTGGTTTTCTCCTGCGCTGACGTCACTTTTCCACGAGCCAAATCCCGGTCGGTGGCTTCTGGCCTTCCAGATGAATCAGAAAGCCTCACGTCTCCCAAAACTGGTTGGGAAACACGGAGCCTTTGGGGCTTCTAGAAGCCTCCAGAGGTCAGTGAGGCCACCAGCACCTGCTTTGCCTCCTCACCTTCCCAGTTCTTGTGCTGGAAGGTGTCACCTCCCAAGGTCAGGAGGTTAAAGCTATTCTTCCACTCCCCAATGGCTCTTCTGGGTGGCCAGAAGTGCTCTGTGGGCTCAGTGTCCCACCTGGAAGAGCTCCATCCCACACCTCCATCCACCTGTGGGCTCTGTGTCCCACCTGGAAGAGCTCCATCCCACACCTCCATCCACCTGTGGGCTCCGTGTCCCACCTGGAAGAGCTCAGTCCCACCTATGGGCTCTGTGTCCCACCTGGAAGAGCTCCATCCCACCTCCATCTGCGTCTGAGCTCCTTGGGGAGTGTTGAAGTACGAAAAAAATGGAGATGTGAGAAGATCAAAGGTCGCAAAGGTTTTCAGAGCAGGACTGAGGTCCCAGTGAGGAAGATCCATCAAGAGACCCTCAGAGCAGCCACCGGGGGTCTCCTCATGGAGAAACCATCCATCCATCCACCAGAACGGTTCTGCTGTGTTTGGCTTCACCAAACCCCATCAGAACGAAGCTGTGGGATGGAGCTAGAAGGCCGGAGTGGGCCTGGAGATGTCCTGGAGAAGAGACGAGGACTTGAGTTGGCTCAGGGAGATGGTGAAAACGTCTCTTGGTGTCTCTCTCTCCACCCTTGTCGTTCTTTGTGTGGTCTGGATGCAACCTGAGCAGCTCCAAAGGGAAACTCTTGGTTGTAGATCAGTCCTAGGCTGAGCTCTTCTCTTCTGAGGGTTCTGAGGGATGTTGGGAATGAAGCTCTGGCCTGAGTGTGGGGAACAGGAGCTCCCGGAGAGGCTGAGATCATGTCCTGGAGAGCAGGAGCTCCCAGAGAGGCTGAGATCAGGTTCTGGAGAAGCGAAGCTCCTAGAGATGCTGAGATAAGGCTCTGGAGAGCAGGAGCTTCTAGAGAGGCTGAGATCATGTCCTGGAGAGTAGGAGCTCCCAGAGAGGCTGAGATCATGTTCTGGAGAGCAGGAGCTCCCAGAGAGGCTGAGATCAGGTTCTGGAGAACAGGAGCTCCCAGAGAGACTGAGCTTATCCCCATCAGCACTTCTCCCCGTTAAGGCCGGTTCGTTATTACCTCCTTCCTGACGATAACACCTCCTGTTCTCAAACTTATCTCCCAAAACACTCTGTGGAGAAGGAGCCTGCTGCCTCCAGGGAGACAAACATCCACTGCTGGGCCTGGAAATGGCATTTTGGGGCCAAGTTAGAAGTTTTGTAGGTGAAATTATGGATTTTTTTTGGTGTGGCCAGTGCTGATTTTGCCTCCGAAAGATGCAGGTTTTGCAGCCGAAGGTACCGTCGGGCTCTGTTTTCAGCCGTGGTCACCGCAGGGTGGCAGCAGCTCGTCCCTCGAGGAGGAATAAACCAATCTGAATGTTGCCAACTGCATCCCTGACGCGCCTCCTAAAAATAACCTCCTTTCCTCGGCGTTCGCGGAGGCGTCAGGGGCTCACGGAGCCGTCAGGGGCTGTCCCGTCACGCCCGGCTCTGTCGGGAGAGGGCGAAGCCTCCACTGGAAGCGCTGTCAGAGCCAAAACCATCCCTCAGGAGTCATAGAACCATAGAACAAGCAGGTTGGAAGAGACCCATCGGATCATCGAGTCCAACCATTCCTATCAAACACTAACCCATGTCCCTCAGGACCTCATCCACCCGTCCCTTAAACACCTCCAGGGAAGGGGAATCAACCCCCTCCCTGGGCAGCCTGTTCCAATGCCCAATGACCCTCTGTGTGAAAAACTTCCTCCTAATCTCCAGCCTAAATCTCCCCTGGTGGAGCTTGAGGCCATTCCCTCTTGTCCTGTCCCTTGGGAGAAGAGCCCAGCTCCCTCCTCTCCACAACCTCCTCTCAGGGAGTCACAGAGAGCAATGAGGTCTCCCCTCAGCCTCTTCCAGGATAAATAACCCCAGCTCTCTCAGACGCTCCTCTTCTTCTCCAGCCCCTTCCCCAGCTTCGTTGCTCTTCTCTGGACTCTCCAGAGCCTCAACGTCTTTCTTGTGCTGAGGGCCCAGGACTGACCCCAGGATTCGAGGAGCCGTCTCCCCAGGGCTGAGTGGGGAGTGGTTTGTGGGTTGTGCGGCGTGAGTGCTGGGAGCTTGGATTCTCGTCTGTGCCACATTCAAACTGTTCTCTCTGAGAAAATCGAAAATAAACTCGGGTTGGGGAGTCCGAGGCCTGCGTCGGCCTGGATGGCCTTGATCGCTCCTCCAACTTTGACTCTGAGACCAGGGTCATTCCTCACACCATTTTCTCTCTCTGTCTCTGCAGCGGCAGCAGCCAAGAAGAAGAACAAGAAAGGGAAGACCCTGACCCTGACGGATTTCCTGGCAGAGGACGGCGGCGGCGGAGGAGGCCCCACCTACATCCCCAAACCCGTCAGCTGGGCGGATGAGACCGATGACCTGGAAGGTGACGGTATGGCCGCTGCTCAGCTCCAGGCTGGCACCGGGCCCAAAAAATCGGACTTAATTTGCCTTAAAACTTTCTCTCCTGGACATCTCTCTACTTCTGGGCTTGGCAGGAGGTGGGGGAAGGTTCTTTGGGGATGGATCCATCCTCTTTTGAGGGGAAAAAACTGAGAGGGAAGTGTTAAAGCCGCTCTGGCCATGCCCTTACGCAACCGCTGACCCACGCCCGGGCCTTGCGGTTCCTTTTCTGGGATGTAATTAAACTCTGGAAGCAAAACAAGCTCCTTTTTCACCACTGAGCCTCACGGTCTGGCACAGGGGAGGGAGATTTGTGCCCCTGCCATGGGATAAAACCCTCTTTGTTGGTGTAACCGGAGCAGAGAAAGCAGAGGGTGGGGAGAAAACATTCCTCACGAGCCGTGGTGGTGTTTTTCCACGAGGTGGGCAGGGAATTCGTCCCGGGAGGGCTGAATAAATTAATAAAAGCTCTGTGGGGCTGCTTGAGGGGGCAGATAATTCCCTACTGTCTGGATTTCGGGGCCGGGAGAAAAGGCCTCTGGAGGAGCAGGCCTTGAGGTGCTTTGCTGGGTTTTCTCCCTGCAGTTTCCACCACTTGGCACAGCAACGATGACGACGTGTACCGGGCCCCTCCGATCGACCGCTCCCTCCTGCCCACCGCCCCGCGGGCTGCCCGGGAACCCAACATCGACAGAAGCCGCCTCCCCAAGTCCCCTCCCTACACCGCCTTCCTGGGAAACCTGCCCTATGACGTGACGGAAGAGTCCATCAAGGATTTCTTCCGAGGACTCAACGTGAGTAGTGGCTCAGAGTGCGGCCAAGAGCCAGGCCCAGCCCTGTTCAGTGTCTTCATCAACGACCTGGATGAAGGCAGCGAGTGCACCCTTAGGGCTCAGTGCTGGGTCCAACCCTGTTCAATGTCTTCATCAATGACCTGGATGAAGGCATCGAGTGCTCCCTGAGCAAGTTTGCAGATAAGGCTAAGCTGGGTCGAAGTCTTGATCGGGAGGCTCTGCAAAGGGACCTAAACAGGCTGGATCCATGGGCTGAGTCCAATGGGATGAGGGTTAACATGGCCAAATGCCGCGTCTTGCACTTCATAGATTCATAGAACAACCAGGTTGGAAGAGACCCATCGGATCATTGAGTCCAACCATTCCTATCAAACACTAAACCATGTCCCTCAAGACCTCATCCACCCGTCCCTTAAACACCTCCAGGGAAGGGGAATCAACCCCCTCCCTGGGCAGCCTGTTCCAATGACCCTCTGTGTGAAAAATTTCCTCCTAATCTCTAGCCTAAATCTCCCCTGGTGGAGCTTGAGGCCATTCCCTCTTGTCCTGTCCCCTGTCCCTTGGGAGAAGAGCCCAGCTCTCTCCTCTCTACAACCTCCTCTCAGGTAGTTGTAGAGAGCAATGAGGTCTCCTCTCAGCCTCCTCTTCTCCAGGATAAACCCCCCCAGCTCTCTCAGACGCACCTCATAGGGCCTGTTCTCCAGCTCCTTCACCAGCTTCGTTGCTCTTCTCTGGACTCTCTCCAGAGCCTCAACATCCTTCTTGTGCTGAGGGGCCCACAACTGAACACAGGATTCAAGGAGCGGCCTCCCCAGTGCTGAGTCCAGAGGGAGAAGAACCTCCCACGTGATTTGGTGACTTGGGGCACAACAACCCTATGCAGAGCTCCAGACTGGGAGAAGCCTGGCAGGAAAACTGCCAGGAAGAGAGGGACCTGGGGGTGTTGGTCGACAGCGACTGACCATGAGGCAGCAGTGTGCCCAGGGGGCCAAGAAGGCCAATGGCATCCTGGCTTGGAGCAGAAACGGTGTGACCAGCAGGGCCAGGGAGGTTCTTCTCCCTCTGGACTCAGCACTGGGGAGGCCGCTCCTTGAATCCTGTGTTGAGTTGTGGGCCCCTCAGCACAAGAAGGATGTTGAGGCTCTGGAGAGAGTCCAGAGAAGAGCAACGAAGCTGGTGAAAGAGCTGGAGAACAGGCCCTATGAGGAGTGGGATGCAAGAAAGACTCAAAGAGCCCCACGGCTTAGATTGGAGTCATTTTTAGGGAGCCCAGATCAGCTTTGGCTGCAGAATAGAGCTCTCTGGGCCCTTCTCAACCATTCTTGCCTCTGCTCCCAGAGATCTGCATCCAGAGGCCTCTCCCCAGCGCCAAATCCTTCCAAAAGCCTCAGTGACGCTTCTAGTAGGAACCTGTTGTTTGTTTGAGCAGCAAATCAACCCTCACTCATCGTTAAGAGGATTTAGTCAGTCTCAGGAGATACGAGTTGTGGGTTTTTGGATACCTCCAGCCTCTGTCTGTCCCGTTAACCTCGAGGAAGGAGGATTTTGAGTTTTAAACCGAGCTCTTTTCTCCCCTCTTTTCCCACAGATCAGCGCCGTGCGTTTGCCGCGGGAGCCCACCAACCCCGAGAGGTTGAAAGGCTTCGGTTACGCCGAGTTCGAGGACATCGACTCCTTGTTCCAGGCCCTCAGCCTCAACGAGGAGGTGAGTCCAAGCCCCCAAATGGCCCCATTGGATCAGGCACCTTCCCTGCTGCAAGAAAAATCACGGAATCGTTAAGGTTGTAAACACCCTCGAAGCTCATCAGCCCAACTCCATGGACTGATGGGTTTAGATCACGGGTTTTTGATCCCTTTCTGTGAAGAAATTCTTCCCAATATCCCATCTAACCCTCCCCTGGCACAACTCGAGGCTGTTTCCCCTCGTCCCATCCCTTCTTCCTTGGGCGAAGAGCCTGACCCTGCCTGGCTCCGGCGTTTCCGGGAGTGATGAGTCTTCCCCTCGGCCTCTTCTTCTCAGGACCGAACCCTCCTGGGGCTCCCTCAGCCGCTCCGGCAGCCTCTGGGCTTGGTTCTCTTTCTCCAAACCTGCTCTGGCCCCTCAGTATCTCCTTCAGAGCCAAAACTAAACCCAGGCACAAGCCTCCTGCTCTGTGCTCTGACGTCAGCCCAGGATCAGCCCTTCTCGCCCCTTTTTACGTCCTCCAGGCCCATTTCTCGAGGCCCATTTACTCCAGGCCTGTTTCTCGAGGCCCAGGTCTCCAGACTCATTTCTCGAGGCTCATTTCATAGAATCACAGAACAACCAGGTTGGAAGAGACCCATAGGATCTTCCAGTCCAACCATTCCTATCAAACACTAAACCAAGTCCCTAAAGACTCATTCCTCGAGGCCCCATTCCTCGAGACCCATTCCTCGAGGCCCGTTTCTCGAGGCCCAATTCCTCAAGGCCCATTTCCCGAGGCCCATTTCCCGAGGCCCATTTACTCCAGACCCATTCCCTGAGACCCGTTTCCCGAGGCCCAATTTCTTGAGGCCCAGTTTCCCGAGGCCCACTTCTCGAGGCCCAGTTCTCCAGACTCTTTTCTCGAAGTTCATTTCTCGAGGCTCATTTCTCACTCTCCTTTCCAGTCTCTAGGAAACAGGAGGATACGAGTGGATGTTGCTGATCAAGCTCAGGATAAAGGTGAGTATCCTGCCGCCTCCTGCTCTTCCCTCTGCATTTCACCTTGTGTTGGGTCGGTGATGGACCTGGGATCACCCTGCGATCCCTGGGAAGGGACAAAAATCCCTCTTGGCTGGATGGGAGCCTTGCGCTGAGGCCTGGGCATGAGCCTGGCTCCCACCCACATTCCTCTTTTCTCTAATGATGTTGTGGTGGTTCCTCCCACGCCTTCCATGCTCCGTGTCCTGCTAACTGCAGCTGCCGAGAGCTCGGAGGAGGCCGAACCAGGCTGGCTTTCCTGCTCCTGGGGCCTGGAGACTGAAACTGGCTTCTTTTTCCCCCTGGCAGATCGGGACGATCGCTCTTTTGGCAGGGATCGGGATCGCTACCGCGACTCCGAGCGGTTCGACAGCGACTGGAGGGCCCGGCCGGCTGCCACCGAGAGCTTCGACGATTACCCGCCTCGCCGCGGCGACGACGGCTACGGAGACAGTGAGTCGGCTGGAAAATCCCTCTTCCTTCTCTTCCTGCCTGGGCTGAGGGGATTGGAATGAGCCAGAAAGACTCAGCTTATCCCTTTCCTGTGGGATTTGCTGCTCTGTAACCTAGAGCCACACCTGCTGCATCTTCCCATCCATCTTTTCCTGTTGTTACCCCTGAAAATCATAGAATCATAGAACAACCAGGTTGGAAGAGACCCATCAGATCATCGAGTCCAACCATTCCTATCAAACACTAACCCATGTCCCTCAGGACCTCATCTACCTGTCCCTTAAACCCCTCCAGGGAAGGGGAATCAACCACCTCCCTGGGCAGCCTATTCCAATGCCCAATGACCTTTTCCATGAAAAACCTCCTCCTAATCTCCAGCCTAAATCTCCCCTGGTGGAGCTTGAGGCCATTCCCTCTTGTCTTGTCCCCTGTCCCTTGGGAGAAGAGCCCAGCTCCCTCCTCTCCACAACCTCCTTTCAGGTAGTTGTAGAGAGTAATGAGGTCTCCTCTCAGCCTCCTCTTCTCCATTATTTGGACATCCAGATGCGTTTTCTTCACAATCGAGTGCTGACCCAGAGCTCATTCCCCACCAGGATTGCTCTCAGGGCTCAGCTCTGGGATTCTCCAGTTAATCCTGGAGATTTATGACTCTTGGAGCAAAGAACTGAGGGAACTGGGGGGGTTTAGCCTAGAGAAGAAGAGGCTGAGAGGAGATCTCATTGCTCTCTACAACTACCTGAAAGGAGGTTGTGGAGAGAAGGGAGCTGGATTCTATGATTCTCTTCTCCCCCCTGCAGGGTATCGGGATCGCTACGACGATCGGTATCGCGATGGGCCGCGCAGGGACATGGATCGTGGCTTTGGGAGCAGGGATCGCTATGATGATCGCAGCAGGGACTACGACCGAGGTAAGCTCTTCCCTTTCTGCGAAAAATCCTGGTGTCCATCCTGAGCCTCCCCTGGTGGAGCTTGAGGCCATTCCCTCTCATCCTGTCCCTTGGGAGAAGAGCCCAGCTCCCTCCTCTCCACAACCTCCTCTCAGGGAGTTGGAGAGAGTAATGAGGTCTCCCCTCAGCCTCCTCTTCTCCAGGAGAAACACCTCCAGCTCTCTCAGCCGCTCCTCATCCTTGGCTTTTCCAGCCATAGGGCCTCCTCCTCCATGCCCAGAAAGGATGGAGACTCACCGGGACGGGTTTCCTTCCCTCCCACAGGTTACGATTCCAGGATAGGCAGCGGCCGGAGGGCCTTTGGCAGTGGCTACCGCCGGGATGACGACTACCGAGGGGGCAGTGACCGCTACGATGACCGCTATGACCGGCGGGATGACCGCATGGATCGGTGGAACTCACGGGATGATTATGGCCGGGATGACTTCCGCCGTGAGGACAGAGGTAACAACTCCCTCAGGGGTTTGTGTCTCTGGCTCAACTGGAACCAGCTCAAGGTGACATTTGGCTTCACTCCTTGCCATCTCATCTCATCCCCAGGTCCCACTCAGAGACCGAAGCTGAACCTGAAACCTCGGAGTGCGCCCAAGGAGGAGGAGACCTCGGTGGCCCCCGCGGCCCAGTCCAGCCGAGCCGCCTCCATCTTCGGGGAGGCCAAACCCGTGGACACGGCCGCCCGGGAGCGGGAGGTGGAAGAGCGGCTACAGAAGGAGCAGGAGAAACTGCAGCGGCAACTGGAGGATGATAAAAGGATAGAGAGACGACCCCGAGAGAGGTAAGAAGGCCACGGTGGCCACCGGGCATAGACTCAGAACCTAGGAGGTGCCCCTGGGTAGACCTGAGGAGCACAGAGTGGCCACCGGGCATGGACTCAGAACCTGGGAGGTGCCCCTGGGTAGACCTGAGGACCACAGAGTCGCTCCTGCTCTGGGCTTCTCTTTCCCTTGGTCTTCCCTCATGCTCAGCACTCCTTGGGGGGCTCTAAACCCACTCCCCGTGGTTAGGGGACCCCCAGCTCAGCTCTCTGTCCCCTCTGACACAGGCATCCCAGCTGGCGAAGCGAGGACAACCAGGAGCGGTCACGAACGGGGAGCGAATCTTCGCAGAGCGGCAACTCTGGCCCCCCTGGCACCTCTGTGGGAACAGGCCCCACGGGCAGGAGTGAGTATTTCTCCCAACATTTTGCTGCGGCAACTGTCACCTCTGGCCTGGGCAGGCACACACTCTCCTGGGTGGAAACTGGTTGGCTGGAGGGCCCAGAGAGTGGTGGGAAATGGTGTTAAGTCCAGCTGGAGGCCAGTGACAAGTGGTGTCCCCAGGGCTCAGTGCTGGGTCCAGCCCTGGTCAATGTCTTCATCAACGACCTGGATGAAGGCATCGAGTGCTCCCTCAGCAGAGGGAGCAGATGACACTGAGCTGAGTGGAAGTGTGGATCTGCTGGAGGGTCGGGAGGCTCTGCAAAGGGACCTAAACAGGCTGGATCCATGGGCTGAGACCAATGGGATGAGGTTTAAAACGGCCAAATGCCGCATCCTGCGCTTGGGGCACAACAACCCTGAGCAGAGTTCCAGACTGGGAGAAGTCTGGCTGGAAAACTGCCAGGAGGAGAGGGACCTGGGGGTGTTGGTCGACAGCGACTGACCATGAGCCAGCAGTGTGCCCAGGGGGCCAAGAAGGCCAATGGCATCTTGGCTTGGATCAGAAATGGTGTGAGCAGCAGGGCCAGGGAGGTTCTTCTCCCTCTGCACTCAGCACTGGGGAGACCAAACCTCGAATCTTGGGGTCAGGTCTGGGCCCCTCAGCACAAGAAGGATGTTGAGGCTCTGGAGTGAGTCCAGAGAAGAGCCATGAAGCTGGTGAAGGGGCTGGAGAAGAAGAGGAGTGTCTGAGAGAGCTGGGGGTGTTTAGCCTGGAGAAGAGAAGGCTGAGAGGAGACCTCATTACTCTCTCCAACTCCCTGAAAGGAGGTTGTGGAGAGGAGGGAGCTGGGCTCTTCTCCCAAGGGACAGGGGACAGGACGAGAGGGAATGACCTCAAGCTCCGCCAGGGGAGATTTAGGCTGGAGATTAGGAGGAAGTTTTTCACACAGAGGGTCATTGGGCATTGGAATAGGCTGCCCAGGGAGGTGGTTGATTCCCCTTCCCTGGAGGTGTTTAAGGTGTGGGTGGATAAGGTACTGAGGGACATGGGTTAATGTTTGATAGGGATGGTTGGACTCGATGATCCGATGGGTCTTTTCCAACGTGGTTGTTCTATGATTCTATGAAAGCCGAGCAGCCCCAAACTGAGCCCTGACACCCTTCTTGTCACCTTCAACCTGCCTCTTCTGTGTTCCTCCTGGCAGCCACGCGGAGGCGGGAGAGCGAGAAGTCTTTAGAGAACGAGACGTTTGCCAAGGAGGAGGATTCGCCGTCTCCCACCTCCAAGACCAAGGAGGAGAAGCAGCCCCTGAAGGTGATGCCGGCGCCGCCGCCCAAGGAGAACGCGTGGGTCAAGCGCAGCAGCAACCCCCCTGCTCGCTCCCAGAGCTCGGAGTCGGGGCAGCACTCACCCACCAGGTCGGTGCCGCAGGGAGACGCTTCCTGGGCCTTGGTCCTCACGATTGGTCCTTGATCCTCCCAGTGCCAGGAGCTTCTGGTCCCTCCAGATGGAGGAGAAGGACCTGAGGGAGTTGGTTGACCAGGAGCCTAGGTGGCCAAGAAGGCCAAGGGCCTGAGCTGGGTCTGTTGGGAGGCTCCAAAGGGATCAGAACAGGCTGGATCCATGGGTTGAGACTAATGGGATGAGGGTTAACAAGGCCTAAACGGCAGATCCTACACTTGGAGCACAGCAACCCTGAGCAGTTCCAGACTAGGAGATGTCTGGAAAGTGCCTGGAGGAGAAGGACCTGGGGGGGTTGGTTGAACAGGAGCCAGGAGAGGCCCAGGTGGCCAAGAAGGCCAAGGGCATCTTGGCTTGGAGCAGAAATGGTGTGACCAGCAGGGCCAGGGAGGTTCTTCTCCCTCTGGTGAGGCCGCTCCTTGCATCCTGTGTCCAGTTGTGGGCCCCTCAGCACAAGAAGGATGTTGAGGCTCTGGAGCGAGTCCAGAGAAGAGCAACGAAGCTGGGGAAGGGGCTGGAGAAGAGGAGCGGCTGAGAGAGCTGGGAGGGGGTTTCTCCTGGAGAAGAGGAGGCTGAGGGGAGACCTCATTACTCTCTTCAACTCCCTGAGAGGAGGTTGTGGAGAGGAGGGAGCTGGGCTCTTCTCCCAAGGGACAGACCGAGAGGGAATGGCCTCAAGCTCCGCCAGGGGAGGCTCAGGATGGACATTAGGATAAAATATTTCATGGGAAGGGTCGTTGGGGGCTGGAGGAGGGAGAGGAGGAGGGAGAGGGTTGATTCCCCTTCCCTGGAGGTGTTTAAGGGACGGGTGGACGAGGTGCTGAGGGACATGGGTTAGTGATTGATGGGAATGGTTGGACTCCATGATCCGATGGGTCTCTTCCAACCTGCTGATTGTATAATTCTGTATCCATCTTTCTCTGGCAGTGGCAGCCAGACAGCCCCCAGCCTGCCCGTGGAGGACATCTCACCCCCCAAGAACACCCACCGGAAAGGTGAGACCCAGCTCCAAACTCCATCCTCACCTCCTCATTCCAGAGGGTGGAGAGGGTATGTCTGGGGCTCCATCTTGTCACACCCAAGAGGTGACAACCTCTCTTTTTTCCCTCCAGGAGATGAGAATAAACCCGATGGGGGACGAGACAGCAGCTCCAAGGTCCGAAGCGGCAGCTCCAGCCGTGGTCTGGGGGATTCAGAGAGGTGGGTGGCTCCAAGCTTTGCCAGAGAAACCGGAATGTTCTTCTTGGCTTGAAATCAGGGCCTGACCTTATGCTTCAAACCCTAGTCCCTTCCTCAACCTTCACCTCATCTCCTGCCCGTGGGGGTGGTGGGTGTCTTCCCGGCTTTTCCGGAAGCTGCCGGAGCTGAGCTGAGCGGCTTTTGCTTCTTTTGGCAGGAGGGAGAGCCGGAAGGATCACGACTCACGACCTGCGCCTGAGCCAAAGAAACTGGAGGAGAACCCACCTTCCGTAAGCCCTGGGGGGAAGCGGGTGGTCGGGGGAGGCTGAGAAATAACCAACCCCAAGGAGATCAAGAATCCTGTGTTGAGTTCTGGGCCTCTCAGCACAAAAAGGATGTTGAGGCTCTGGAGAGAGTCCAGAGAAGAGCCACGAAGCTGGGGAAGTGGCTGGAGAACAGGCCCTATGAGGAGTGACTGAGAGAGCTGGGGGGGTTTATCCTGGAGAAGAGGAGGCTGAGGGGAGACCTCATTGCTCTCTCCAACTAACTGAAAGGAGGTTGTGGAGAGGAGGGAGCTGGGCTCTTCTCCCAAGGGACAGGGGACAGGATGAGAGGGAATGGCCTCAAGCTCCACCAGGGGAGATTTAGGCTGGAGATTAGGAGGAAGTTCTTCACACAGAGGGTCATTGGGCATTGGAATAGGCTGCCCAGGGAGGGGGTTGATTCACCTTCCCTGGAGGTGTTTAAGGAACAAGTAGACAAGGTCCTGAGGGTCATGGTTTAGTATTTGATAGGAATAGTTGGACTCCATGATCCGATGGGTCTCTTCCAACCTGGTGATTCTATGATTCTATGATCCCTGGAGGGATTCCAGGCAACTATGATCTTGGGGGCGTTCGGTCGCGTTTCTCCACCTGCTTCTGAGACCCGAACCCCAAAATTTGCTGCTTTTCTCCCCCCAGTTCAGCCACGCCAGCAAGTACGCGGCGCTCTCCGTGGATGGCGAAGACGACGGCGATGACGACGACTGCGCCGAATAAAAAAAAAAACCCTCTGGCGGCGCCGGCGCCCACGACCACCCTCGGGAGCAGTGATGTTGGGGGGGGATGATTGTCCAAGCAAACCTCTCTATCCAGCCCAGACAGAAATAAACCCGAAAACTCCGCAACACCCTCTCCTCGAGACTCTTCGTTAAGATTTTGGAGCAGGATTAAACTGGGATGGGTTACGGGGAAAGAAAAAAATACAGAGAAGTGAGTTTTCTTTTCTTGAGGAGCCAGAGTGGGTTTTGCTTTGAGGAGAACCATGTTCCAGTTTGACCAAGAGCCTCCTCGTGGCTGAATGGGAGGAATTCTGAGCTAAACCGGAGGAATTCGAGGTTAAGCAGAGGAATTCTGGGCTAAACCATAGGAATTCTAGGATAACCGGAGGAATTCTGAGCTAAACTGGAGGAATTCTAGGTTGACTGGAAGAGTTTTGGGCTAAACCAGAGGAGTTCTAGGTTAACCAGAGGAATTCTGAACTAAACTGGAGGAATTTGAGGTTAGCTGGAGGAGTTCTAGGCTAAACTGGAGGAATTAGTGGTTGGACTTGATGATCCGATGGGTCTCTTCCAACCTGGTTGTTGTATGATTCTAATTCTGAGCTAAAGCAGAGGAATTCTAGGTTAACCTGAGGAATTCTAGGTTAACCTGAGGAATTCTGAGCTAAACCAGAGGAATTCTAGGTTAACTGGAGGAATTCTGGGCTACACCAGAAGAATTCTGAGCTAAACTGGAGGGATTCTAGGTTAGCTGGAGGAATTCTGGGCTAAACTGGAGGAATTCTGGGCTAAACCAGAAGAATTCTGAGGTAAACTGGAGGAATCCTAGGTTAACTGGAGGAATTCTGGGCTAAACTGGAGGAATTCTAGATTAACTGGAGGAATTCTGGGCCTAACCGGAGGAAGTCTGAGCTAAACCAGAGGAATTCTAGGTTAGCTGGAGGAATTCTGGGCTTAACTGGAGGAGTTCTAGGATAACTGGAGGAATTCGAGGTTAAGCAGAGGAATTCTGAGCTAAACTGGAGGAATTCTAGGTTAACCAGAGGAATTATAGGTTAGCTGGAGGAATTCTGGACTAGACTGGAGGAATCCTAGGTTAACCGGAGGAATTTTGGACTAAACCAGAGGAATTCTAAGTTAACCGGAGGAATTCTGAGCTAAACCACAGGAGGGTCCAGAGGGTGGTGGGAAATGGAGTGAACTCCAGCTGGAGACCAGTGACAAGTGGTGTCCCCAGGGCTCAGTGGTGGCTCCAGCCCTGGTCAAGGTCTTCATCCATGACCTGGATGAAGGCATCAAGGGCTCCCTGAGCCAGTTTGGGGGTGACACTGAGCTGGGTGGAAGTGTTGATCTGCTGGAGGGTAGGGAGGCTCCAAAGGGACCTGAACAGGCTGGATCCATGGGCTGAGACCAATGGGATGAAGGTTAATGAGGCCAAATGGCAGATCCTGCACTTGGGGCACAACAACCCTGAGCAGCTCCAGACCAGGAGAAGTCTGGCTGGAAAGTGCCTGGAGGAGAAGGACCTGGGGGGGTTGGTTGAAGAGGAGGCAGCAGGGGCCCAGGTGGCCAAGAAGGCCAAGGGCATCTTGGCTTGGAGCAGAAATGGTGTGAGCAGCAGGGCCAGGGAGGTTCTTCTCCCTCTGCACTCAGCACTGGGGAGACCAAACCTCGAATCTTGGGGTCAGGTCTGGGCCCCTCAGCACAAGAAGGATGTTGAGGCTCTGGAGAGAGTCCAGAGAAGAGCAACGAAGCTGGGGAAGGGGCTGGAGAAGAAGAGGAGCGGCTGAGAGAGCTGGGGGGGGACCCCGAATCCCTCCCTGCACCCCAAAATCCCATCGTTTCATCCCAAACTTGACCCTGGACACTCCAAAGACCCCTCCCTGCACCCCAAAAACCTCCTTGTGCCCCCAAACCCCTTCCCCACACCCCAAACTCCATGGCTGCTCCCTCAAGCCTTTCCTGTACCCCCAAAATCTCATAATTTCATCCCAAGCCTCATCCCTGCGCCCCACAAACCCCTCCTTGTACCCCCAAGCCCTCCTTGTACCCCAAATCCTATCATTTCATCCCAAACTCCATCCCCACACCCCAAAATCCATCCTTACACCTCCAAAACCCTCCTTGTACCCCAAATCCCATCATTTCACCCCAAGCCTCATCCCCACACCCCAAGATCCATCCTTACACCCCCAAAACCCTCCTTGTACCCCCAAACCCCCTCCTGTCCCCCCAACCCCATCCCTGAGCCTGGAGCCTCCTCCCTGCTCCCCAAACCCCCTTTCCTGCACCCCCAAAATCCCATCCTTTCACCCCAAACTCGACCCCGGACACCCCAAAAACCTCCCTGTCCCCCCAAACCCCTTCCTTGCACCCCAAACTCCGTGGGTGCTCCCTGAGGCCTTTCCTGCACCCCCAAAATCCCATCCTTGCACCCCCAAACCCTTCCTGCACCCCTAAATCCCATAATTTTATCCCAAACCTCATCCCCACACCCAAACCCCGCCTTGTACCCCCAAAACCCCTTCCTGCACCCCCAAACTCATCATCTCGTCCAAGCCCCATCCCCACACCCCAAAATCCATCCTTGCACCCCCAAACCCCTCCTTGTACCCCCAAAAACCTTCCTGTCCCCCAACCCCATCCCTGAGCCTGGAGCCTCCTCCCTGCTCCCCAAACCCCCTTTTCCTGCAGCCCCAAAATCCCATTTTTTCACCCCAAACCCCTCCAAACCCCCATTCCCTGCACCCCCAAACCCTCCACACCCCCACCCCCCCTCCCCCGCAATCCCATTAACCCCTTGTCCCCCACTCCTCCCCTTCCCCCTCCCCTTGGGAAAAAGCTCGGTTAACCCTTTCGTGCCTGCATCAAGCCGTAAGGATTAAGGGGTAACATTTTTTTTTTTTTATTATTTTTTTTGGGGGGGGGGTCCCCATCCCACCCCTCATTAATCCCTTCTCCTCCAGACCCTCCCCTTCCCCCTCCCGCAGGGGAAAAAGCTCGGTTAACCCCTTCGTGGCTGCATCAAGCCATAAGGATTAAGGGAGATTTTTTTTTGGGTGGGGAGGGTGTCCCCATCCTAGACCATCTCTGGGTGGGGGTGGGAAGGGGGGGGGGGGTCCATTTTCTCCATGAAGAACATTTTTGGGGTGGGGTGGGGGGGAGAGAAACCCACTTTTATCTTTTGGGGAAACTGAGGCAGAGGCTCCACCAGTGTCACGTGTCTCTCTTGGACCATCTCTGGGTGGGGGGGATAGGGGGTCCATTATCTTCATGAAGAAGATTTTTGGGGTGGGGGGGGTGGGAAACACGTTTACTTTGGGGGGAAACACGTTTATTTTGGGGGAAACACTTTTATTAGTTTGGGGAAACTGAGGCAGTGGCTCCACCAAGTGTCACCAGAGTCTCTCCTGAACCATCTCTGGGTGGGGGGGGGGGTAGGGGGTCCATTATCTCCATGAAGAAGATTTTTGGGGTTGGGGGGAAAACACGTTTAATTTGGGGGGAAACACTTTTATTATTTTGGGGAAACTGAGGCAGGGGCTCCACCAGTGTCACGTGTCTCTCTTGGACCATCTCTGAGTGGGTGGGGGTGGGGTAGGGGGGGGTCCATTATCTCCATAAAGAAGATTTTTTTGGGTTGGGGGGTGGGGGGCGGGGGAAGAGAAACCCACTTTTATCTTTTGGGGAAACTGAGGCAGAGGCTCCACCAGTGTCACGTGTCTCTCTTGGACCATCTCTGGGTGGGGGGGGGATGGGTGGGGGGGTCCATTATCTCCATAAAGAACATTTTTGGGGTGAGGGGGTGTGGTGGTGGGGGGAGAGAAACCCACTTTTATCTTTTGGGGAAACTGAGGCAGAGGCTCCACCAGTGTCATGAGTCTCCCAGTTCTCAGCTCTCACCCCAATATTATTTTTTTATTAGCTTCCCCCCTCCCATATTATTGCTCCACCAGTGTCGCTGCC
>JAUMJK010002805.1:0-10824 GCA_033558105.1 Coccyzus lansbergi
GATTGAGTTGCCTTGGTTTGGTTTGTTGGTTCTGGGGTTGCTTTCTGGGCTTAAGCACTTAGTTTTTGGGGGTTCAGGGATGGGTTTGGGGGTTCAGGGTGGATTTTGGGGGTTCAAGGGGAGGTCCCCAACCCTATGTCCAATAACCAAGTCTTGGAGGCTTCTTGGAGGCTTCTTGGAGGCTTCTCGGAGGGGATTGAGTTGCCTTGGTTGGGTTTGATGGTTCTGGGGTTGCTTTTGGGGGTTCAGCGCTTAGTTTTTTTGGGGGTTCAGGGATGGGTTTGGGGGTTCAGGGTGGATTTTGGGGGTTCAGGAGGGGGATCCCCAACCCTATGTCCAATAACCAAGTCTTGGAGGCTTCTTGGAGGCTTCTTGGAGGCTTCTCGGAGGGGATTGAGTTGCCTTGGTTGGGTTTGTTGGTTCTGGGGTTGCTTTCTGGGCTTAAGCACTTAGTTTTTGGGGGTTCAGGGATGGGTTTGGGGGTTCAGGGTGGATTTTGGGGTTGAAGGGGGGGTCCCCAACCCTCTGTCCCCCTCCCTCAGCCCAAGAACCAAGTCTTGGAGGTTTCTTAGAGGCTTCTCGGAGGGGATTGAGTTGCCTTGGTTTGGTTTGTTGGTTCTGGGGTTGCTTTTGGGGGGTTCAGCGCTTAGTTTTTTGGGGGTTCAGGGATGGGGGTTTGGGTTTCAGGTGTGTTTTGGGGGTTCAGGAGGGGGATCCCCAACCCTATGTCCAATAACCAAGTTTTGGAGGCTTCTCGGAGGGGATTGAGTTGCCTTGGGTGGGTTTGTTGGTTCTGGGGTTGCTTTTGGGGCTTCAGCGCTTAGTTTTTTGGGGGTTCAGGGATGGGTTTGGGGGTTCAGGTGAGTTTTTGGGGGCTCAGGGTGGTTTGGGGGTTCGGGGGGAAGTCTTGGAGGCTTCTTAGAGGCTTCTTGGAGGGGATTGAGTTGCCTTGGTTGGGTTTGTTGGTTCTGGGGTTGCTTTTTGGGCTTAAGCGCTTAGTTTTTTGGGGGTTCAGGGATGGGTTTGGGGGTTCAGGGTGGATTTTGGGGGTTCAAGGGGAGGTCCCCAACCCTATGTCCAATAACCAAGTCTTGGAGGCTTCTTGGAGGCTTCTCGGAGGGGATTGAGTTGCCTTGGTTGGGTTTGATGGTTCTGGGGTTGCTTTTGGGGCTTCAGCGCTTAGTTTTTTTGGGGGTTCAGGGATGGGTTTGGGGGTTCAGGGTGGATTTTGGGGGTTCAGGAGGGGGATCCCCAACCCTATGTCCAATAACCAAGTCTTGGAGGCTTCTTGGAGGCTTCTTGGAGACTTCTTGGAGGCTTCTCGGAGGGGATTGAGTTGCCTTGGTTGGGTTTGTTGGTTCTGGGGTTGCTTTTGGGGCTTCAGCGCTTAGTTTTTTTGGGGGTTCAGGGATGGGTTGGGGGGTTCAGGGTGGATTTTGGGGGTTCAGGAGGGGGATCCCCAACCCTATGTCCAATAACCAAGTCTTGGAAGCTTCTCGGAGGGGATTGAGTTGCCTTGGTTGGGTTTGATGGTTCTGGGGTTGCTTTTTGGGCTTAAGCGCTTAGTTTTTTTGGGGGTTCAGGGATGGGTTTGGGGGTTCAGGGTGGATTTTGGGGGTTCAGGAGGGGGATCCCCAACCCTATGTCCAATAACCAAGTCTTGGAGGCTTCTTGGAGGCTTCTTGGAGGCTTCTTGGAGGCTTCTCGGAGGGGATTGAGTTGCCTTGGTTGGATTTGATGGTTCTGGGGTTGCTTTTTGGGCTTAAGCGCTTAGTTTTTTTGGGGGTTCAGGGATGGGTTTGAGGGTTCAGGGTGGATTTTGGGGTTGAAGGGGGGGTCCCCAACCCTTTTTCTTCCCCCCCCCCCCCCCCCCCAGCCCAAGGTGGTGTGGCTGAAGAACCAAGTGGCCATCGGGGAGGACCCTCGGTTCCTGGCTCGGCACAGCCAGGGGGTGCTGACCCTGCAGATCCGCAAGCCGGGCCCCTTCGACGGGGGCACCTACGGCTGCCGAGCCATCAACGAGCTCGGGGAGGCCCTCACCGAGTGCAAGCTGGAGATTCGGGGTACGGGAGGGGGGACACCCCGAAACCTTGGGGGGACCCCAAAAGTTCAAAGGGGGAGACAATAGGGATGTGGGGATGGAGTAATGGGACATTCAAGGAGATGGGGGATGCAATGAGGGAGGGATTTGAGGGGGTTAATGGGGGTCCTGAGGGTCTTGGGGGGCTCCAGAGGGTCTGGAGGGGTCCCCAACACTGGTATGGGATCCCAAAACTGGAATGGGACCCCAAAACTTGGAGGGAGACCCCAAAATTTCAAAGGGGGAGACAGTAGAGAGATGGGGATGGAGCAGTGAGGCCTCTAAGGAGATGGGAGAGGGGAAAGGTGGAGATTTTGGGGGGAATTAATGGGGATCCCCGATATCTGAGGGGGTCTAGGGGTCTGGGGGGAGTCCTCCGAACTGGGATGGGACCCTAAACTGGGGGTGGACCCCAAAACTTGGAGGGGGACCCCAAAATATCAAGGGGGAGATAATAGGGATGTGGGGATGGAGCAGTGGGTTGGGATTTGGGGGGTTCAGGGAGGGGTCCCCAAAACCCTGAGGGTAGGGGGGGGGGGTGAGGCTTGGGGGGAGGTCCCCGAAAGTGGGAGGGACCCCAAACTATCGGGGGGACCCCAAAAAAGTGGGGGGGGAGCTGGAAGGACCCCAGTTTTATGCTTCCCCCCCCCCCCCCCAACCAGTGCCTCAGTGAAGGTGAAGGAGGCGCCTGAGGAGAGAGCCAGGAGGAGGGTAATTAAGGGGTTAATTGGGGGTTAATTAAGGGGTTCATTGGGGTGAATAAAGGGGTTGATTGGGGGGGATGAAGGGGGATGGATTGGGGGTTAATTAAGGGGTTCATTGGGGGGATTAAGGGGGTTAATTGAGGGATGAAGGAGGTTTGGTTGGGGGTTAATTAAGGGGTTATTAGGGGTTAATTAAGGGGTTCATTGGGGTGATTAAAGGGGTTGATTGGGGGGATGAAGGGGGGTGGATTGGGGTTAATTAAGGGGTTCATTGGGGGGATTAAGGGGGTTAATTGGGGTGATGAAGGGGGATGGATTGGGGGTTAATTAAGGGGTTATTGGAGGTTAATTAAGGGGTTCATTGGGGTGATTAAGGGGGTTAATTAAGGTGATGAAGGGGATTGCTTAGGGTTAATTAAGGGGTTAATTGGGGTGATTAAAGGGGTTAATTGGGGTGACTAAGGGGGTTTGATTGGGGTGATTAAGGGGGGTTGATTGGGGGTTAATTAAGGGGTTATTAGGGGTTAATTAAGGGGTTCATGGGGTGATGAAGGGGGTGGATTGGGGGTTAATTAAGGGGCTAATTGAGGTGATTAAGGGGGATTGATTGGGGGTTAAGTAAGGGGTTAAATGGGGTGAATAAGGGGGTTGATTGGGGGTTAATTAAGGGACTAATTTGGGTTAATTAAGGGGTTCATTGGGGTGATTAAGGGTGTTAGTTAAGGTGATTAAGGGGGAATTGACTGGGGATTAATTAAGGGGTGTTGGAGTGGGGATTAATTAATGGGAGGTGATTAATTAAGGGGTTAATTGGGGGGGTTGGGGGGGTTAATTGGGGGGTTAAGGGAGGGTTAATTGGGGGGATTCATTAAGGGCGTTTAATTAAAAGGGCGTTTGAGAGGCTTAATTGGGGAGTTTAATTAAGGGATGCTGGAGAGGGTTAATTGAGGTGATTAATTAAGGGCTATGAGAATATTAATAATTATTATTATTGTTATTATCGTTATTAATATTAATATTGATAATATTAATATTGATATTAATAGTAATAATAATTAAGGGATTAAGGGATGTAAATAAGGAATTACAAGGGTGTTTGAGTGGGAGGCTTAATTAGGGGGATTAATTAACAGGCCTTGAAGTGGGGGGGGGGGTTGATTGGGAGGGTTAATTGGGGCGACTAATTAAGAGTTGACTAATTAAGGGGTGATTAATTAGGGGGTGATTAATTAAGGGGTGATTAATTAAGGGGTGATTAATTAAGGGGTGATTAATTAAGGCCTAATCGATTGAGCACATTGATAAGGGGTTGATTGGGGAGGGTTTAATTAGGGGGGGGGCACTAATTAAAGGTTAATTAAGGGCTTCACGAGGGGGGTAATTAATGAGTGGGGGCTTGATTAGGGGGTTAATTAAGGGGTTAATTAACTAAAATTAACCCCCTTTCCTTCCAGCTCCAGCCCCTGGGGAGGCTTTTAACCCCTTCCCCCCTGAATAAACTGAGATTCCGTGTCCGTCTGTCTGTCCTGGGGAGTCTCTCATTGGGGCCTCGTGTCCGTCTGTCCGTCCTGGGGGGCTCTGGGGGGTCCCTTGTGTCCATCTGGGGGACTCTGGGGGGACCCTTGTGTCCGTCTGTCTGTCCTGGAGGGCTCTGGGGGGTCCCTTATGTCCATCTGGGGGGCTCTAGGTCGTCCCTTGTGTCCATCTGTCTGTCCTGGGAGGGCTCTGGGGGGTCCCTTGTGTCCATCTGAGGGACTCTGGGGGGACCCTTGTGTCCGTCTGTCCGTCCTGGGAGGCTCTGGGGGGGTCCCTTGTGTCCATCTGGGGGACTCTGGGGGCTCCCTTATGTCCATCTGTCCATCCTGGAGGGCTCTGGGGGGTCCCTTGTGTCCATCTGGGGGACTCTGGGGGGGACCCTTGTGTCCGTCTGTCCGTCCTGGGGAGCTCTGGGGGGTCCCTTATGTCCATCTGGGGGACTCTGGGGGGTCCCTTGTGTCCATCTGTCTGTCCTGGGAGGGCTCTGAGGGGTCCCTTGTGTCCATCTGGGGGACTCTAGGTCGTCCCTTGTGTCCATCTGTCCATCCTGGGGGGCTCTGAGGGGTCCCTTGTGTCCATCTGGGGGACTCTGGGGGGTCCCTTATGTCCATCTGTCCGTCCTGGAGGGCTCTGGGGGGTCCCTTATGTCCATCTGGGGGACTCTAGGTCGTCCCTTGTGTCCATCTGTCTGTCCTGGGAGGGCTCTGAGGGGTCCCTTGTGTCCATCTGGGGGACTCTGGTGGGACCCTTGTGTCCATCTGTCCGTCCTGGGAGGCTCTGGGGGGTCCCTCGTGTCCATCTGGGGGACACTGGGGAGTCCCTTATGTCCATCTGTCCATCCTGGAGGGCTCTGGGGGGTCCCTTGTGTCCATCTGGGGGACTCTGGGGGGTCCCTTGTGTCCATCTGTCCGTCCTGGGGGGCTCTGGGGGGTCCCTTGTGTCCATCTAGGGGACTCTGGGGGGTCCCTTATGTCCATCTGTCCATCCTGGGGGGCTCTGAGGGGTCCCTTGTGTCCATCTGGGGGACTCTGGGGGGACCCTTGTGTCCGTCTGTCCGTCCTGGGGGGCTCTGAGGGGTCCCTTGTGTCCATCTGGGGGACTCTGGGGAGTCCCTTGTGTCCATCTGTCCGTCCTGGAGGGCTCTGAGGGGTCCCTTGTGTCCATCTGGGGGACTCTGGGGGGTCCCTTATGTCCGTCTGTCTGTCCTGGGAGGGCTCTGAGGGGTCCCTCGTGTCCATCTGGGGGACACTGGGGAGTCCCTTGTGTCCGTCTGTCCGTCCTGGGGGGCTCTGGGGGGTCCCTTATGTCCATCTAGGGGGCTCTAGGGCGTCCCTTGTGTCCGTCTGTCTGTGCTGGGAGGGCTCTGGGGGGTCCCTTGTGTCCATCTGGGGGACTCTGGGGGGTCCCTTATGTCCATCTGTCCATCCTGGAGGGCTCTGAGGGGTCCCTCGTGTCCATCTGGGGGGCTCTAGGTCATCCCTTGTGTCCATCTGTCTGTCCTGAGAGGGCTCTGAGGGGTCCCTTGTGTCCTTCTGGGGGACTCTGGGGGGACCCTTGTGTCCATCTGTCCATCCTGGAGGGCTCTGGGGGGTCCCTTATGTCCATCTGTCCATCCTGGGGGGCTCTGAGGGGTCCCTTGTGTCCATCTGGGGGACTCTGGGGGGACCCTTGTGTCCATCTGTCCATCCTGGAGGGCTCTGAGGGGTCCCTTGTGTCCATCTAGGGGACTCTGGGGGGTCCCTTGTGTCCATCTGTCCGTCCTGGGACACTCTAAATGGACATAGGAGGATCCCTTGGGTCCCTCTGACCCCCTCAGGCCACGCCCCCTCCCTCAAGCCACGCCTCCCCCCCCTCCCCTTGCCCGCGCTAGACGAGCCCGCGTGACCACGCCCCCTCCCTCCAGCCTCGCACACCCCGTTGTCAGTCACCCGCCGGGGCCACGCCCCCTCCGACCGGAAGCCCCGCCCCCTAGGGCCCTTCCCCTGCCCCCGAGAGCCTGGAGGCTTATTAGAACGCGGGAGCTCGGGGTCTCCGGGCAGGTAAGAGTCCTGCCCCCGAAACTAAACGACACCCCCCCCCCCCCCCCACCCCCCCCCCGAGGGAAACGAGCTCCCCCACACCTTAAAATAGGGATTTGGGGGTCGGGGGGGGCCCTGACCCCTCGTAGGGAACCGCGACCTTCACCCCCACCCCCCCCCCCCCCCAACCCGGTTCGAGCCCTTTTCCGCGTCCCTCACGCCGCGTGCGCTGCTAGGGCGGGAGGGGGCGTGGCTTAAGGGCTGACGCTCAGCGCTGATTGGCTGAGGGGGGAGGAGGGGGCGTGGCTTGAGGGGGGGGGGGAGCGGAGGGCGGGAAGCGGAGCTCCGCGCTGATTGGCTGCTCGGGGTGGGGGGTGGAGTGGGAGGAGCGCTCACGTGACCCCGGGGGGAGTGGGGCGAGCGCGACTGTCACGTGATCGGAGCCGCGCGTGGGCTGCCGCCTGCGGGTCACGTGAGCCTCGTGCGAGCTGCGGCGCCCCCCACGGGACCCGCACCGGCTCGCGCGGTAGTCACGTGACACGCGCGTGAGGCCGTGCGGGTCACATGACAAGCGTGAGCGCTCACACGCGGGTCATGTGACTCCCTGCGAGCCCCCTGTGGGTCACAGAGAGAGGAGTGCGAGCACTCGCGGGTCACGTGACACAAAGTGCGACCTGGCACGTGGGTCACGTGAGACAAGCGTGAGCTCGCAGATGGGTCACGTGACTCCCCTGGTCGCTGGCAAGGCTCACGTGACACAAGTGTGAGCGGGTGTGGGTCACATGACTCCCGTGTGAGCAGCTGTGGGTCACATGACACAAGTGTGAGCTCACCCATGGGCCACGTGACACAGGTGAGGCAAGGGCGGCCGCAACATGGGTCACATGACCTGAGTCTGCGCCAGAGCGGGTCACGTGGCCCGAGTGTGAGCTGGCGCCAGTCGTGTGACACAAGTGTGAGCACACACATCAGTCACATGACGCGCCTGTGAGCTCACCCATGGGTCATGGTACACAGGTGTAGAGGGGGGTCCGCGATATGGGTCACATGACCTGCATCTGAGCCAGTGTGAGTCCCGTGACTCGCGTGTCGGTCACGTGACACAAAAGCGTGAGCCCACACATGGGTCACACGACCTGAGCGTGAGCCGGTGCGGGGTCACGTGACACGAGTGTGAGCACACACGTGGGTCACCTGACCCCCGTGAGAGGCGCCATCGGTCACACGACGCACGTGGGAGCTCACACACGGGTCGTGCGACACAGGTTGGGCGGGGGCCGCAATGCGGGTCACGTGACCTGCATCTGAGCCAGTGTGAGTCACATAGCTCCAGTGTCAGTCACGTGACACGAGCTTGGGCGCACGCCTGGGTCACGTGATCCGCACGAGAGGCGCTGTGGGTCACGTGACGCACCTGTGAGCTCACACATGGGTCACGTGACACAGGTGTGGGGGGGGGGGGAGCCCCACAGGACAGGTCACGTGACCGGCACCTGAGCCAGCGTGGCTCGCACGACTCGAGTGCAAGTCACGTGACCCAAAGTGTGAGCCCACACACGGGCCACGTGACTCTCGTGGGAACCTGTGTGTGTCGCGTGACCTGAGCGCGAGCTGCGGTGGGTCACGCGGCACATGCGTGTGAGCTCCCCCGTGGGCCGCGTGACCCACGCCGGCTCACACTCGAGTCATGTGACCCTCCTGAGCTCCCCCCCCCCCCACCTCCCACGTCTCCCGTGTCACCTGACGGTGACACGGGAGACGTGGGAGGTGTGGGTGGGGGGGGGCGGAGCTCACGCGCGAGCCCTCGTGATCACGCACGTGTGCCACAGGCGCCGCTTGCACGCGCGTGTGCCAACAACATGGCCGCCGCCTCCTCCCGCCTGGGCCTGCTCTCCCCGTCCCGCTCCGTCCTCCTGCTCTGCGACATGCAGGAGCGATTCCGCCACTCGGTTCGCCTTCTTCCCGGAGGTCGTGGCCGTCGCCAACCGCCTCCTGCAGGTGCCCTCTGCCCCACAGCCGCCTCCTCGCCCCCAAAACCCTGCCCCACAGAGGCCTTAAAACCCTCCAATCTGCCCCAGAGAGGCCTGAAGTCTGCCCCACAGAGGCCTTAAAACCCTCCAATCTGCCCCAGAGAGGCCTGAAGTCTGCCCCACAGAGGCCTTAAAACCCTCCAATCTGCCCCACAGAGGCCTGAAGTCTTGCCCCATAGAGGCCTTAAAAGCCTTAAATGTGCCCATAGAGGCCTTGGGACACCCCCAACCCCCCTGAACCCCCATATCTGACCCCCACTGAGCCCCCAAACCCCCTTGAACCCCCATATCTGACCCCATTGAGCCCCCAAAACCCTATATCTGACCCCACTGAGGCCCCAAACCCCCTTGAACCCCCATATCTGACCCCATTGAGCCCCCAAACCCCCTTGAACCTCCATATCTGACCCCACTGAGCCCCCAAACCCCCTTGAACCCCCATATCTGACCCCACTGAGCCCCCAAGCCCCCTTGAACCTCCATATCTGACCCCACTGAGCCCCCAAACCCCCTTGAACCCCCATATCTGACACCACTGAGCCCCCAAACCCCATATCTGACCCCCTAGAGCCCCCAAACCCCCTTGAACCCCCATATCTGACCCCCTTGAGCCCACAAACCCCCTGAACCCCCATATCTGACCCCACTGAGCCCCAAACCCCCTTGAACCCCCATATCTGACCCCACTGAGCCCCCAAACCCCCTTGAACCCCCAAATCTGACCCCCCCGACCCCCCCCCCAATTTAACCCCCGGGCTCCCGCAGGGCTGCCGCGTTCTGGGGGTGCCGGTGGTGGTGACGGAGCAGCGCCCCGAGGTGCTGGGCCCCACGGTGGCCGAGCTGGGGGTGGGGGGGCTCCCCCGGCACCCCAAAACCTGCTTCAGCATGTTGGGGACCCCCCTGGAGGCCCAACTGAAGGCGAACCCCCAAATCGCCGCCGCCATCCTCTGCGGCATCGAGACCCAGGCCTGCATCATGGTCCGGGGGGCGAACCCCAATATTTCTGGGGGAGGGGGGTCCGAGGGGGTTGGGGGGGTCGGATATGGGGTTTGGGGGCTCAGTGGGGTCAGATATGGGGGTTCAAGGAGGTTTGGGGGCTCAAGGGGGTCAGATATGGGGGTTCAAGGGGGTTTGGGGGCTCAAGGGGGTCAGATATGGGGGTTCAGGGGGGTTTGGGGGCTCAAGGGGGTCAGATATGGGGGTTCAAGGAGGTTTGGGGGCTCAAGGGGGTCAGATATGGGGGTTCAAGGGGGTTTGGGGGCTCAATGGGTCAGATATGAAGGTTTAGGGGGGTTTGGGGGCTCAAGGGGGTCAGATATGGGGGTTCAAGGGGGTTTGGGGGCTCAATGGGGTCAGATACGGGGGTTCAGGGTGGTTTGGGGGCTCAAGGGGGTCAGATATGGGGGTTCAGGGGGTTTGGAGGCTCAAGGGGGTCAGATATGGGGGTTCAGGGGGGTTTGGGGGCTCAAGGGGGTCAGATATGGAGGTTCAAGGGGGTTTGGGGGCTCAGTGGGGTCAGATATGGGGGTTCAAGGGGGTTTGGGGGCTCAGTGGGGTCAGATATGGGGGTTCAGGGGGTTCAAGGGGGTCATATATGGGGGTTCAAGGGGGTTTGTGGGCTCAATGGGGTCAGATATGGGGGTTCAGGGGGGTTTGGGGGCTCAATGGGGTCAGATATGGGGGTTGAAGGGGGTTTGGGGGCTCAAGGGGGTCAGATATGGGGGTTCAGGGTGGTTTGGGGGCTCAAGGGGGTCAGATATGGGGGTTCATTGGGGTTGGGGGCTCAATGGGGTCAGATATGGGGGTTCAAGGGGGTTTGGGGGCTCAAGGGGGTCAGATATGGGGGTTCATTGGGGTTGGGGGCTCAATGGGGTCAGATGTGGGGGTTCATTGGGGTTGGGGGCTCAATGGGGTCAGATATGGGGGTTCAAGGGGGTTTGGGGGCTCAGTGGGGTCAGATATGGGGGTTCAAGGGGGTTTGGGGGCTCAAGGGGGGGTCAGATATGGGGGTTCAAGGGGGTTTGGGGGCTCAATGGGGTCAGATATGGGGGTTCAAGGGGGTTTGTGGGCTCAGTGGGGTCAGATATGGGAGTTCAAGGGGGTTTGGGGGCTCAGTGGGGTCAGATATGGGGGTTCAAGGGGGTTTGGGGGCTCAAGGGGGTCAGATATGGAGGTTCAAGGGGGTTTGGGGGCTCAATGGGGTCAGATATGGGGGTTCAAGCGGTTTGGGGGCTCAATGATTAATTTTGGGGTGTGTGTCCCCCCCAGCAAACGGCTCTGGATCTGTTGGGGTTGGGGCTCGACGTCCACGTGGTGGTCGACGCCTGCTCCTCCCGAAGGTTTTTTTTTTTTGGGGGGGAGGGGGTTCGGAGGCTGGAGATTTGGGGGTTCGGGGGCTTTGGGGCCTCTCTGAGGGATTTGGGGGTCTCTATAAGGGGTTTGGGGCGTCTCTAAGG
>JAUMJK010002806.1:0-13756 GCA_033558105.1 Coccyzus lansbergi
CCCCCCCACACACCCACTATTTGCAGCCCCCACCACCCCCCCCCCCCTACACTCCCTCCATGCCTGGTTTCCCCATTCCGGACACTTTCCCGCGCTCCACAGATGCCCCAATCCCCCCATTCACAAAAAACTGGACCCCCCCCCCCCGCCCATTCACAAACAAACTGGGATCACTCTCACCCCCAATCCCAAAATCTCCTTCCCCCCATTCACAAAAAGCTGGGATCACTCTCACCCCCAAAAGCTGCTTCCCCCCATTCACAAAAAGCTGGGATCCCCCCATTCACAAAAAGCTGGGATCACCCCCAATCCCAAAAGCTGCTCCCCCCATTCACAGAAACCTGGGATCCCTCTCACCCCCAAAAGCTGCTCCCCCCATTCACAAAAAGCTGGGATCCCTCTCACCCCCAAAAGCTGCTCCCCTCATTCACAAAAACCTGGGTCCCCTCACCCCCCAAAAGCTGGGGCTCCCCCCCCCATCCCAAAAAACAGGGATCCACCTATCCCAAAATCTGTGTGTCTCCCCCATTCTGGACACCTCTGTCCCCCTCCCCATCCCAAAAACTCGGAATCTCCTATCCCAAAAGCTGCTCCCCCTCCATTCACAAAACCCTGGGGTCCCTCTCACCCCAAAATCTGCTCCCCCCCATTCACAAAAAGCTGGGATCCCCTCACCCCCCAAAAGCTGGGGTCCCCCCCCCCTCAAAAGCTGGGTCCCCCCCCATCCCAAAAAACCAGGGATCCACCTATCCCAAAATCTGTGTCCCCCCCCACTTCTGGACATCCAGGTCCCCCCAATCCCAAAAATCTAGGTGTGTGTCCCCCCCCACCCCAGACACCCAGGTCCCCCCGATCCCAAAAATCTACGTCCCCCCAGCCCAAGAGCTGGGGTCCCCCCTTCCAGCCCCCCAGGTCCCCCCATGCTGCCCCCACCCCTCGGTGTGTAGCTCTCAGGGCCCGAAGCGTGAGTGGGTGTCCCATGTCCCCCCCAGCATCCTCCTCCCTGGTGGCTTTGTCACTGCTCTGCTGGTGGCACTGGTAGCCCCTACCCCAACCCTGGTGGCCCCTGAATCCCACCCCCTACCAAGCCCTGGTGGCCCCAACGTCCCCATCCTTGGTGGCCCCCGTGGCCCTGGCCCCAGCCCTGGTGGTTCTGGCATCCCTGGTGGCTCCGGTGTCCCCATCCGTGTGGCTTCAGTGTCGCTCGTCCCCATCCCTGATGGCTCCACCAGCCCTGGACTTGGCCTCGGTGGTTCCACCATCCCCATCCCTGGTTCCTCCACCATCCCAGTCCCCGTCCCTGCTTCCACCAACTCCACCCCCGGTTCCTCCACCAACTCTATCCCCGGCCTTTCCACCATCCCCATCCCTGGTTCTTCAGTCTCCATCCCTGGTTCCACCAGCCCCGTCCCTGGTTCCTCCACCATCCCTGGTTCCTCCACCAACTCCATCCCTGCTTCCTCCACCAGCCTCGTCCCTGGTTCTTCAGTCTCCATCCCTGGTTCCTCCAGCCCCATCCCTGGTCTTTCCACCAACCCCATCCCTGGTTCCTCCACCAGCCTTATCCCCGGTTTCTCCACCAGCCTCATCCCTGGTTCCTCCGTCCCCATCCCTGGTTCCTCCAGCCCCATCCCTGGTTCCTCCACCATCCCAGTCCCCGTCCCTGGTTCCTCCACTATCCCCATCCCTGATTCCACCAGCCCCATCACTTCTTTCTCCACCATCCCAGTCCCTGGTTCCTCCACCATCCCCATCCCTGGTTCCTCCACCAACCCCATCCCTGGTTCCTCCTCCATCCCCATCCCTGGTTCCTCCTCCATCCCCATCCCTGGTTCCTCCACCAACCCCATCCCTGGTCCCTCCACCATCCCCATCCCTGGTTCCTCCACCAACCCCATCCCTGGTTCCTCCTCCATCCCCATCCCTGGTTCCTCCACCATCCCCATCCCTGGTTCCTCCACCAACCCCATCCCTGGTTCCTCCACTAGCCCCATCCCCAATTTCTCCACCAACCCCATCCCCAGTTTCTCCACCTGCCTCATCCCTGGTTCCTCCGTCCCTGTCCCTGGTTCCTCCACTAGCCCCATCTCCGATTTCTCCATCAACTCCATCCCTGGTTCCTCCATCCCCATCCCTAGTTCCTCCACCAGCCCCATCCCTGGTTCTTCAGTCTCCATCCCTGGTTCCTCCACCAGCCCCATCCTTAGTTCCACCAACTCCATCCCTGGTTCCTCCACCAACTCCATCCCTGCTTCCTCCACCAGCCCCATCCCTGGTTCTTCAGTCTTCATCCCTGGTTCCACCATCCCCATCCCTGGTTTCTCCACCAACCCCATCCCTGTTGACTCCACCATCCCCATCCCTGGTTCCTTCATCCCCATCCCTGGTTTCTCCACCATCTCCATCCCTGGTTCCTCCAGCCCCATCCCTGGTCTTTCCACCAACCCCATCCCTGGTTCCTCCACCAGCCTTATCCCCGGTTTCTCCACCAGCCTTATCCCCGGTTTCTCCACCAGCCTCATCCCTGGTTCCTCCGTCCCCATCCCTGGTTCCTTCAGCCCCATCCCTGGTTCCTCCACCATCCCAGTCCCCGTCCCTGGTTCCTCCACTATCCCCATCCCTGGTTCCATCAGCCCCATCACTTCTTTCTCCACCATCCCCATCCCTGGTTCCTCCACCAACCCCATCCCTGGTTCCTCCACTAGCCCCATCCCTGGTTCCTCCACCATCCCCATCCCTGGTTCCTCCACCATCCCCATCCCTGGTTCCTCCACCATCCCCATCCCTGGTTCCTCCACCAACCCCATCCCTGGTTCCTCCACTAGCCCCATCCCCAATTTCTCCACCAACCCCATCCCCAGTTTCTCCACCTGCCTCATCCCTGGTTCCTCCGTCCCTGTCCCTGATTCCTCCACCAGCCCCATCTCCAATTTCTCCATCAACTCCATCCCTGGTTCCTCCATCCCCATCCCTAGTTCCTCCACCAGCCCCATCCCTGGTTCTTCAGTCTCCATCCCTGGTTCCTCCACCAGCCCCATCCTTAGTTCCACCAACTCCATCCCTGGTTCCTCCACCAACTCCATCCCTGCTTCCTCCACCAGCCCCATCCCTGGTTCTTCAGTCTTCATCCCTGGTTCCACCATCCCCATCCCTGGTTTCTCCACCATCCCCATCCCTGTTGACTCCACCATCCCCATCCCTGGTTCCTTCATCCCCATCCCTGGTTTCTCCACCATCTCCATCCCTGGTTCCTCCAGCCCCATCCCTGGTCTTTCCACCAACCCCATCCCTGGTTCCTCCACCAGCCTTATCCCCGGTTTCTCCACCAGCCTTATCCCCGGTTTCTCCACCAGCCTCATCCCTGGTTCCTCCGTCCCCATCCCTGGTTCCTTCAGCCCCATCCCTGGTTCCTCCACCATCCCAGTCCCCGTCCCTGGTTCCTCCACTATCCCCATCCCTGGTTCCACCAGCCCCATCACTTCTTTCTCCACCATCCCAGTCCCTGGTTCCTCCACCATCCCCATCCCTGGTTCCTCCTCCATCCCCATCCCTGGTTCCTCCACCATCCCCATCCCTGGTTCCTCCACCAACCCCATCCCTGGTTCCTCCACTAGCCCCATCCCCAATTTCTCCACCAACCCCATCCCCAGTTTCTCCACCTGCCTCATCCCTGGTTCCTCCATCCCTGTCCCTGATTCCTCCACCAGCCCCATCTCCGATTTCTCCACCAGCCCCATCCCTGGTTCTTCAGTCTCCATCCCTGGTTCCTCCACCAGCCCCATCCTTAGTTCCACCAACTCCATCCCTGGTTCCTCCACCAACTCTGTCCCCGTTTCCTCCACCAGCCCCATCCCTGGTTCTTCAGTCTTCATCCCTGGTTCCACCATCCCCATCCCTGGTTTCTCCACCATCCCCATCCCTGTTGACTCCACCATCCCCATCCCTGGTTCTTCTGCCAACCCCATCCCTGGTTTCTCCACCAGCCCCATCCCTGGTTCCTTCATCCCCATCCCTGGTTCCTCCACCAGCCCCGTCCCTGGTTCCTCCACCATCCCAGTCCCCATCCCTGGTTCCACCAACTCCATCCCTGGTTCCTCCACCAACTCCATCCCTGATTCTTCAACCAACCCCATCCCTAGTTTCTCCACCTGCCTCATCCCTGGTTCCTCCGTCCCTGTCCCTGATTCCTCCACCAGCCCCATCTCCGATTTCTCCATCAACTCCATCCCTGGTTCCTCCATCCCCATCCCTAGTTCCTCCACCAGCCCCATCCCTGGTTTCTCCACCAACCTCATCCCTGGTTCCTCTGTCCCCATCCCTGGTTCCTTCAACCCCATCCCTGGTTCCTCCACCATCCCAGTCCCCGTCCCTGGTTCCACCAACTCCATCCCCGGTTCCTCCACCAGCCCCATCAGTTCTTCGGTCTCCGTCCCTGGTTCTTCCATCCCCATCCCTGCTTCCTCCACCATCCCCATCCCTGGTTTCTCCAGTCTCCATCCCTGGTTTCTCCAGTCTCCATCCCTGGTTCCTCCAGTCCCCTCCCTGGTCTTTCACCATCCCCATCCCTGGTTCCTTCAACTCCATCCCTGGTTCTTCTACCAGCCTCATCCCTAGTTCCTCCGTCCCCACTCCTGGTTCCTTCAGCCCCATCCCTGGTTCCTCCACCATCCCAGTCCCCGTCCCTGGTTCCTCCACCATCCCAGTCCCTGGTTCCTCCACCATCCCAGTCCCTAGTTCCTCCACTATCGCAGTCCCCATCCCTGTTGACTCCACCAGCTCCATCCCTGCTTCCACCAACTCCATCCCTAATTCTACCAACTCCATCCCTGATTCTTCCACCATCCCCATCCCTGGTTCCTCCACCAGCTCCATCTCCAGTTTCTCCACCAGCCCCATCCCCGATTTCTCCACCAACTCCATCCTTGGTTCCTCCACCAACCCCATCCCTGGTTCTTCAGTCTCCATCCCCAGTTCCTTCAGCCCCATCCCTGGTTCCTCTGTCCTCATCCCTGGTTCCTCCAGCCCCATCCCCGGTTCCTCCCCATCCCCAGGTAGCCCCCATCCCCAGGTAACCCCCATCCCCAGGTAGCCCCCATCCCCTGGTTCCTCCCCATCCCCAGGTATCCCCCCATCTCCTGCTCCATGCCCCCCAACCTGTGCCCTCCCTGGCAGGCCATGGCGGTTCCGGGTTGGAAGCTGCAGCTGCTGGAGCGTCGTCGGCGCGAGGAGGAGGCCGCTCGGCGGCGCGAGCGGGAGCAGCGGGACCGGGCGGCCCAGTTGCCCCCGTGGAAGCGGGAGCTGCTGGAACGGCGTCGAGCCAAAGCGGGGGCCGGGGGGGTCCCCGAGTCGGGGTCCCTGGCGCTGGCGCCGGGGCTGAGCCGCAGCACCGAGGGGCTGGAGCTGTGCGGGGACAACGAGGCCCCTCGGGGACGCGTCAGCCGCCTGCTCAGCCGCTTCGCCCCGCGCCCCCCCGCGCGCTCCCTCAGCACCGAGGGGCTCCCCGACAGCCCCCCGGCCTCCCCCCAGCGCGCCCAGGAGGGTGAGGAGAGCCACGGGGCCACCAAGGGCCACGGGGTGGCCGCCAGCCCAGGGACGGCGGATGGGTCGGGGTCAGCCAAGGGCGTGGAGGTGGGAGAGGGGCAGCAGAAGGCCGAGACCACCCATCGGGCGGTCAAGGGCCACGGGGTGGCCACCAGCCAGATGGTTGATGGTTTGGGGTCAGCCAGGGGCGTGGGGACAGCTGAGGGACAGCAGGGGGCTGAGACCCACAGGACAGTCAAGGGCCACGGGGTGGCCACCAGCCCAGGGCCGGTTGAGAGTCTGGTGGCCACCAAGGGTGTGGGGGTGGCTGAGGGGCAGCAGGTGGCCGAGCCCCCTCGGATGGTCAAAGGCCACGGGGTGGCCAGCAGCCTGGGATTGGTTGATGGTCTGAGGTCAAGCAAGGGCGTGGGGACAGCTGAGGGTCAGCAGGGGGCTGAGACCCACAGGACCATCAAGGGCCACGGGTTGGCCACCAACTTGAGGACCGTTGAGGGTCCGGGGGCAACCAAGGGGACAGCGGAGACGCAGGGAGCGGTCAAGGACGTGGGGACAGCCGAGCGACAGGGGGTGGCGGCCAAGGGCTCGGAGGCGGCTGCGAGGCAGCAGGTGGGGGAGACCCCCAAGGTGGTCAAGGACCACGGGTTGGCCACCAGCCCGGGGGCAGCGGAGGGACAGGGGACAAGCAAGGAGCTGGGGACAGCCGAGGGACGAGGGACGGTCAAGGGCATCGGGGTGGTCAAGGGATGGGGCTTGGCCAGGGGTGTGGGGACAACGGAGGGACAGGGGACAGTTGAGGGCTGTAGGACGGCCAAGGGCCGTGGATTGGCCACCAGCCCTGGCGCGACGGAGGGTTTGGGGTCAACCAAGGACTCGGGGACAGTTGAGGGCCAGGGACCGGCCAAGGGCCATGGGTTGACCAGCAGCTCGGGGCCAGCTGAAGGCCAGGGGACAACGAAAGACCTGGGGACACCTGAGGGCCAGCAGGCGCCCGAGACCCTCAGGACGGTCAAGGGCCACGGCTTGGCCACCAGCCCAGGGCCAGCTGAGGGCCAGGAGGCCACCAAGGACCTGGGGCCGGCCGAGAACCAGGGGACGGTGAAGGGGATGGTCAAGAGCTGGAAGACAGTTGAGGACCGGGGGACGCCAGGAGGACAGGGGCCACCGGACGGCCACCACGAGGGCCCAGCGGAAGGAGGACAGGGCTCGACCAAGACCTGTGTGGCCACCGCGACGCCAACCGCGAGGCCCACGGCGCCCGTGGCGCCCGTGTCCAGCGCAACATCCGTGTCAACCGTGTCAACCGTGACTCCTGGGTCAACCGCGACGCCCGTGTCACCCGTGACGCCGTCTGTGGGGCGTGGGGAGGGCGCCTCCGGGGCGGTGCCGGGCGTGGGGACCTCGTCGGCCATGCGAGGGGCTCCCCGCCGAGAGGCCCCCCCGGCCCACCCTGCCCTGCAGCGCCGCAGCGGCAACACCATCACCGTGCGGCCTCGCCGCGGGGTCACCAACAGCCCCGAGGGGACGTCACCCACAACGCTGCCGCCGCCACCGCCGTCCGGGCCCCCCGCGACGCCCCCCGGGCCCCCCAAGAAGCGCTACCCCACGGCCGAGGAGATCCAGGTCATCGGGGGGTACCTGGCCCTGCCCCGCTCCTGCCTGGCCAAGAACGACCCTCACCGCAAGAAGGTAGGGACACCCCTGTCCCCAACCCGTGGCAGCCCAGGCCACCCCTGGTGTCCCTTGAGATGCCTCCATCTTCTGGATCCGTTGTCCCCATCCTCATCCCCTCTTGGACCTCCTGTCCCCATCCCACGTCTTCATCTCCATCCCTCAACTTCATCTCCATCCCTCATCCCCATCCCTCGTCTCCATGTCCCCATCTTTGTCCTCATCCCTGCTCCATATCCCCTTCCCTGTCCCCTCCTGGACCTCCTCGTCCTCATCCATGTCCCCCTCCTTGTCCCCATCCCTCGTCTTCATCCCCATCCCTCAACTTCATCCCCAACCCTCGTCTTCATCCCCGTCTCTGCTCCATGTCCCCATCTTTGTCCCCATCCCTGGTCCATGTCTCCTTCCTTATCTCCTCCTGGACCTCCATGTCCCCTTCCTTGTCCCCTCCTGGGCCTCCTTGTCCTCCTCCCTGGTCCATATCCCCTTCCCTGTCCCCTCCTGGACCTCCTTGTCCTCCTCCCTGGTCCTTATCCCCTCCTGGACCTCCTTTTCCCCATCCCTGGTCCATATCCCTCTCCTTGTCCCCTCCTGGACCTCCTTGTCCCCCTCTCTGGTCCCCATCCCCCCCCTTGTCCCCATCCCTGGTCCATATCCCCTTCCCTGTCCCCTCCTGGACCTCCTTGTCCCCCTCCCTGGTCCTTATCCCCTCCTGGACCTCCTTATCCCCCTCCCTGGTCCATGTCCCTCTCCTTGTCTCCTCCTGAACCTCCTTGTCCCCCAACCTGGTCCTTGTCCCCTCCTGGACCTCCTTGTCCCCCTCCCTGGTCCATGTCCCTCTCCTTGTCCCCTCCTGGACCTCCTTGTCCCCATCCCTGGTCCATATCCCTCTCCTTGTCCCCTCCTGGACCTCCTTGTCCCCCTCCCTGGTCCATATCCCCTTCCCTGTCTCCTCCTGGACCTCCCTGTCCCCATCCCTGGTCCTTGTCCTCTCCTGAACTTCCTTGTCCCCTTCCCTGGTCCATATCCCTCTCCTTGTCCCCTCCTGGACCTCCCTGTCCCCCTCCCTGGTCCACATCCCCTTCTTTGTCCCCTCCTGGACCTCCTTGTCCCCCAACCTGGTCCTCCTTGTCCCCCAACCTGGTCCTTGTCCCCTCCTGGACCTCCTTGTCCCCCTCCCTGGTCCACGTCCCCCTCCTTGTCCCCCCCCCCAGTCCCTGTCCCCCCCCTTTGGGTGCAGCGGAAGGGGTGTTTGTCACTCCCCCCCCCCTCATTACCCAAGATCCCTCGGGGGGACCCCAAAAACAGGAACCGGGGCGGGGGGACAAGGAGGGGGGTGACATTTCCCGGGCGGAGCCACCACCTGCACCCCCTCCCCCACCCCGGGACCTCGTGACCCCCCCCCCCCCCCTCTCCCCCCCACTCCCCAGGTCATTAATAACCTCCCGTTAATTACGATTAAGCCAGGAGGGAATTAATTGTCATGGGAACTGGGGACACTCAGGGCTCATGTCCCTTGGGGGGGGGACGGACACACGTGGGGCCAGGGGGTCCCCAAGGGGTCCCTGGTGCCCCCAAGGGGTCCCCAAGGTGTCTTCCTGGTGTCCCCAAAGTGTCCTCATGCCACACCCTCATCCCTTGGTGTCCCTAAAGTGTCCCCAAGGTGTCCTCATGTCACCCCTGGTGTCCCCAAGGGGTCTCCAAGGGGTCCCCATCCCCTGGTGTCCCCAAGGGGTCCCCAAAGTGTCCCCAAGGTGTCCCCATCCCCTGGTGTCCCCTCCCCGGGAGGGACCCCAAGATGTCCCCAAGGTTCCCCTGGTGTCCCCATTCCCTGGCTGACCCTGAGGTGACCCCAGGGTATCTCCATGCCCAGATTGTCCCTGAGGTGTCCCCATGCCACCCCCCTCCTCCCTCAGTGTCCCCAAGGTGTCCTTCTAGTGTCCCCGGGGTGTCCCCAAGGAGTCTTCCTAATGTCCTCCTAGTGTCCCCATGCCACCTTCATCCCTCAGTGTCCCCAAGGTGTCCCCCTGGTGTCCCTATGCCACCCCCATCCCTTGGTGTCCACAGAGGTGTCCCCCTGGTGTCCCTAAAGTGTCCCCAAGGTGTCCCCATACGACCCACCCCCTTCCCTGGGGTCCCCAAGGTGTCCTTTTGGTGTCCTCCCGGTGTCCCTCTGCCACCTTCATCCCTTAGTGTCCCCGAGGTGTCCTTCTAATGTCCCCAAGGTGTCCCTGTGGTGTCCACCTAGTGTCCCCAAGGCATCCCTGTAGTGTCCCTATGCCACCCCCATCCCCTGGTGGCCCCACGGTGTCCTTCTAGTGTCCCCACGGTGTCTTCCTAGTGTCCCCAAGGTGTCCCCCTGGTGTCCCTATGCCACCCCCATCCCTTGGTGTCCACTGAGGTGTCTCCAAGGTGTCCTCCTGGTGTCCCTAAAGAGTCCCCAAGGTGTCCCCATGTCACCTCCATCCCTTAGTGTCCCCGAGGTGTCCTTCTAATGTCCCCAAGGTGTCCCTGTGGTGTCTCCCTAGTGTCCCCAAGGTATCCCTGTGGTGTCCCTATGCCACCCCCACCCCCGGATGTCCCCACGGTGTCCTCCTAGTGTCCCCAAGTTGTCCTCCTAGTGTCCCCCTGGTGTCCCCATGCAACCTTCATCCCTTAGTGTCCCCGAGGTGTCCTTCTAATGTCCCCAAGGTATCCCTGTGGTGTCCCTATGCCACCCCCACCCCCGGATGTCCCCAAGGTGTCTCCCCAGTGTCCCACTGGTGTCCCCATGGTGTCCCCCTGGTGTCCCCATGCCCCCCCCCCTCCTTCAGTGTCCCCAAAGTGTCCTTCTAATGTCCCCAAGGTGTCCTTCTAATGTCTCCCTGGTGTCCCCAAGGTGTCCCCATGCCACCCCCATCCCCTAGTGTCCCCACGGTGTCCTCCTAGTGTCCCCATGGTGTCCTCCTAGTGTCCCCATGGTGTTCTCCTAGTGTCCCCATGGTGTCCCCCTGGTGTCCCCATGCCGCCCCCATCCCCTAGTGTCCCCACAGTGTCCTTCTAGTGTCCCCAAGGTGTCCTCCTAGTGTCCCCATGGTGTCCCCCTGGTGTCCCCATGCCACCCCCATCCCTTGGTGTCCCCCAAGGTGTCCCCAAGGTGTCCTCCTGGTGTCCCTAAAGAGTCCCCAAGGCGTTCCCAAGGTGTCCTCCTGGTGTCCCCATGCCACCCCCATCCCTTGGTGTCCCCAAGGTGTCCTTTTGGTGTCCTCCCGGTGTCCCTCTGCCACCTTCATCCCTTAGTGTCCCTGAGGTGTCCTTCCAATGTCCCCAAGGTGTCCCTGTGGTGTCCACCTAGTGTCCCCAAGGCATCCCTGTAGTGTCCCTATGCCACCCCCATCCCCTGGTGTCCCCACGGTGTCCTTCTAGTGTCCCCTGGTGTCCCCCTGGTGTCCCTATGCCACCCCCATCCCTCGGTGTCCCCAAAATATCCTTCTAATGTCCCCAAGAAGTCCCCAATGTGTCCCCCTGGTGTCCCTATGCCACCCCCATCCCCTAGTGTCCCCACGGTGTCCTCCTAGTGTCCCCATGGTGTCCTCCTAGTGTCCCCATGGTGTCCCCAAGGTGTCCCTATGCCACCCCGTTCCCTTGGTGTCCCCAAAGTGTCCTTCTAATGTCCCCAAGGAGTCCCCATGGTGTCCCCCTGGTGTCCCTATGCCACCCCCATCCCCTAGTGTCCCCACGGTATCCTTCTAGTGTCCCCACAGTGTCCTCCTAGTGTCCCCATGGTGTCCCCAAGGTGTCCCTATGCCGCCCCGTTCCCTTGGTGTCCCCAAAGTGTCCTTCTAATGTCCCCAAGGTGTCCCCAAGGTGTCTCCCTGGTGTCCCCATGCCACCCCCATCCCCTGGTGTCCCCAAGGTATCCTTCCAGTGTCCCCACAGTGTCCTCCTAGTGTCCCCATGGTGTCCCCCTGGTGTTCCTATGCCACCCCCATCCCCAGGTGTCCCCCAAGGTGTCCCCTTGCTGTCCCCCTGATGTCCCCATGGTGTCCCGTCTCCCCCCCCAGCTGAAGATCTGGTTCAGCGAGCGGGAGCTGGAGCGAACCTTCTCGTACCCGTCGGAGGGAGCAGCGCTGGCCGCCTGGGGCCCCCCCGAGGACTCCCCCCCGCCCCCCCCCAACCACGGGACCCCCCCGGCCGACGACGAAGAGGAGGAGGAGGAGCCCCCCCCAACGCGGGGGCTGCCGGGGGGGCTGCGCGCCCGAGCCCTGCTCGTCGGTGAGATGGGGGGGGCAAGGGGGTTTGGGGGGTCCTGGGGGGGGGCAAGGGGGGGGTCCTGAGTGCCTGGAGGGGGGATTTGGGGGAACCTGGGGGAGACTTGGGGGGCAAGGGGGGGTCCTAGGTGCCTGGAGGGGGGATTTGGGGGGTTCTGGGGGGGACATGGGGGGTCCTGGGGGGATAAGGGGGGCAAGGGGGGGGTCCTGGGTGCCTGGAGGGGGGATTTGGGGGGTCCTGGGGGGGATATTGGGGGGCAAGGGGTGGTCCTAGATGCCTGGAGGGGGGATCTGGGGGATCCTGGGGGGGATATGGGGGGTCCTGGGGGGATAAGGGGGGCAAGGGGGGGGTCCTGGGTGCCTGGAGGGGGCATTTGGGGGGGGTCCTGGGCATCTTGGGGGAGATTTGGGGGGGCAAGGGAGGGGTCCTGGGTACCTGGAGGGGGGATATGGGGGGTCCTGGGGGGGATATGAGGGGCAAGGGGGGGTCCTGGAGGGGAGATTTGGGGGGTCCGGGGGGGGGAAAATAGGGGGCAATGGGGTCCTGGGGGGGATATGGGGGGGCAAGGGGGGGTCCTAGGTACCTGGAGGGGGCATTTGGGGGGATCCTGGGCATCTTGGGGAAGATTTGGGGGGGTCAATAGGAGTCCCTGGGTGCCTGGAGTGGGGATATGGGGGTTCATGGGGGCAAAGGGGTTCCTGGGTGCCTGGAGGGGGGATTTGGGGGATCCTTAGGGGGATATGGGGGCCCTGGGGGGGATATGGAGGGGCATATGGGTGCCTGAGTGGGGATGACTTGGGGGGTCCTGGGCTCTTTGAGGGGGGGCTTGGGGAGTGCTAGGCTCCTCGGGGGAGGATTTGGGGGGGTCCTGGGCTCCTCAGGGGGGACTTGGGGGGTCCTGGGCTCTTTGAGGGGAGATTTGGGGGGTCCTGGGCTCCTCGGGGGGGGGAACTTGGGGGGTCCTGGGCTCTTTGAGGGGGGATTTGGGGGGTCCTGGGCTCTTTGAGGGGGGAACTTGGGGGGTCCTGGGCTCTTTGAGGGGAGATTTGGGGGTCCTGGGCTCCTCGGGGGGGGAACTTGGGGGGTCCTGGGCTCTTTGAGAAGGGATTTGGGGGGTTCTGGGCTCTTTGAGAAGGAATTTGGGGGGTCCTGGGCTCCTCGGGGGGGGGAACTTGGGGGGGTCCTGGCTCTTTGAGGGGGGATTTGGGGGGTCTAGGCTCCTCGGGGGAGGATCTGGGGGGTCCTGGGCTCTTTGAGAAGGGATTTGGGGGGTTCTGGGCTCTTGAGAAGGAATTTGGGGGGTTCTGGGCTCTTTGAGGAGGGATTTGGGGTGTCATGGGCACCTTAGGGGGGATTTAGGTGGGGATCAGGGGGTGTCCTTGAAGTTGGGGTTCAGGGTGTGCTGCTGGGGGGGTTAGGGGTCCTGGACCCCCCATTTCCTCACCCCCTATCTCTTCCCCCCCCCTCCCAGACGAATCCTGCCGCCGGTAGCCTCAGCCCCTGCCCCACAGCAAGAAGGGGGTGAGGGGTGGGGGGGGTCAGACCCACACCAAGACACCCCCCCCCCCCCCTCATCCATCCCCCCCCCATGGCCCAGGTGGGGTCAGAGCCAGAGCCGGACCCGGACAGACGGACATGGGGGACAGACAGACGGACAGGACCCCCCTGAAGCCCCCTCAAGCCCAGCCCCATGGTTTTGGGGGGGGGGGGTAGATTTTGGAGGCCCCCCCCCAATTTTTTTTACACCTCCCCCCCCCCCCCAATTTTGTAGCTTTTCTAGCAGCGGGTGGGGCTTAATTACCCTTAATGAGGTATTTTTAGCCTAATTAAGGGCTTTTTATAGCCACGTGGTGGGGGAGGTGGGGGGGGGGGTGGGGGTGGAACTGGGTCAAGCGGCGCTGTCCCAGTTAGGAACTGGGCCAGACCCAGTGAAACTGGGACAAGGCGGGGGGGGGGGGGCAGGGGAGGGGATGTGGGGGCGGAGCTTTGTTGGGGGGGAGGGGAGGGCGCTCTATATCGCGACAGGGAACAATAAAGGCGATATCGGAGCCCTGAGAAGCCGTGGAGGTGCTGGAAGGTGGAGGGGGGGGTCCTGAGGCCATTGGGGTTGAGCTGGGGGGGGGGACATATTTTCCAGCTGCGCTGCTCTACGCGACATTACGGTAACAGGGAAGCGGGCGGTGGCGGCGAATAGGGGAGCGTGGTGGGCGTGGTTACGTGGGAGTGGGCGGGGCTAGTGGATGCGCGCTGCGCCTTGGGGAAGGGACTCAGCGCATGCGCAGTAGGCGGGGCTATT